>JAODAL010006796.1:0-130360 GCA_025379985.1 Phyllomedusa bahiana
AGGTGTTTATACACCATGTAGTGACATTGCTGTCATTAAAGCGAGCCGCCTTTATCGGGGGCGATTACTCCACTGGCAGATATTGCACAGTATGCTGTTCTCTAGGATGCCTGGTAATTATAGGGGTTTAGATTTAATTTTTTAAATAGTCTAGTAAAAGTTATGTTTTAACAGGGATTATTATTTATGATATATGGGTAAAAATCCTCTGTTCATTAGAATTTTATTTTTTTCAGTTCTAATTATGACTGTAACTTTCGGGGTCTCGTTCGAAGGGTACAAATTTCAGGGGTGGGACCTGCGCCTATCCTGTTTTGATCCGTATCCAATGCAAAAGAATGAAAGTGAAAAAGGGGGAAACCCCCCTGTAATAAAACCCGGGGTGGCTAAAAAACAAAATAAAACCCAACCCTTCTCAAGTATATTTTGTTAAAATCTACCCTCTAGTTATCCGGAAAAAGTGAACCCAAAGCGGGGCCAAATCTCTCCTCCCCCGTTTGTTACAATGTACACCTGGATCCAGATTGTTTAAAACACAAGGATTTTGAAGGGATAAAAATGTATAAAGGGGCGTTTCGGGAAGTATTGGGTGGGACAATTTTTGACTTTTTTTCTGCATAAACCACAAGCTCAAGCAATTTGTGTGACAACTGGAACTTTTCCCGTGGGGGTGAACAAGGGAGGGGGGGCCTTCACTGCAAAATAAAACCCTCACCTCCACCCCTGGACAGCGCAATTGTTGTTGTCATCGGCAGCTCTTCAGACAGGTATTCTGTCTACTCTATACCCCTCAGACGGGGCGAACTAAATAACCAGGGCCCCTAGCAAACTTTTAGATGCCCCCCCCCCCCCCCCCCTGCCCCACGACCATATAAACATGTTTTAGAAAAAGTAAAAAAATACAAGGGGAAAAACCTCCCTACACCACCATCTACCCCAAACAAATTCCAAAATATAAACCAACATTACCAATAACGCATTAAAAAGGGACCTGATTATACCGCCAAACACAACCAAAAATTTTACCCCACATAGTGACAAATTTAAATCCCCCCCCTACACTATTACTGATCATACCAAAGACCAATCTGTCTAATAAAAATAATATTAATTTAGTGCCATATAGTGGAAAATTTACCATGTACACACTCTGCAGACTGTATATAACCACCAACAGTGACCATATAGTGAACCCAATTTACACGGGCCGAAACTGTAAAACCCACATACATGCCCCAAAATTGGTAGACGCATGTACATAGCCTGTAGACTGATTTTACCCCATACAGTGCCATATAGTGGTAACACAGTTACCAGCCTGTGCCATAAATGATTAAGGATTACATCTTGTGACCACAGGTAGTTTCTTGACCAGTCTTTTTTCTCTTTTTCTGCACCCGGGTCCATCCCCCATCTTGATACATCTCCCGACCACTTTCCCTGCAATTTAACACAAATATCTAAATCCTATTTTCCCCCAACTCCCCCCGGGTATATGGGGAGCAAAGGGCAGGCGGGTTTAATAGGATATATGGGGCCCCCCCTTTGGGAAGGTTTAGGTAGCCAATAGTGCCCATAAAGGCAGGCAGGGTTTAGGGACTAAGGGGCCTACATAACGGGAGGGGGGCAAAGGGGCCAAAGGTAGGGGAGGGGAGCAAAAGGCACCAAAAAAGTAGCGGGAGGCTTTGGGGGTATACGCAGGCATATGGGGGGTGTACAGGGAATATGGGGGCGACGGACATAGGGGGGGAAGGCGGGGAGGCATTTAGGGGGTTTAAGGCAGAGGGTATAGGGGGGGTGTAAGGCAGGGAACAAATAGGGGGCGTAAGGAGGGAGGCAAATTTGGGGGCAACAGCTTGGGGGGAATCAGGCATAGGGGGGGGAAGGCAGGCAAATGGGGATAGGCAGGCAAGGGGGGGTATAGGCAGCTATGGGGGGGTTTGGCAGGCAAAATGGGGGGTTTTAGGGGCATATTTAGGGGGATAGGCAGGCTATGGGGGTAAAGGCGGCATAGGATGTAAGGGAGGTATAGGGGGTATAGGCAGGCATTTTAAAAAAAAAAAAAAACATTGGGGGAAGGGAGGATATGGGGGGTAAGGGAGGCAAAAGGGGGGATAGGCGGGAAATGGGGGAAGGCATATGGGGGGGATGGCGGGATATGGGGGTATAGAGGATAGGGGGGGATAGGGGAGGGAAAAGGGGGTATAGGGAAGATATGGGGGTATAGCAGCATAAGGGGGCTAAGGGGCATATGGGGGCTATAGGCAGCATTTGGGGGAAAACAGGCATATGGGGGGTATAGGGAAATTAGGGGTAAGGCAGGGTAAGGGGGTTAGGCAGGGATATGGGGCTAAGGGAGGCTATGGGGGGAGTAAAATAAAAACAACTTTACTCACCCCGGGCCACTTCCCCCGATCTTCCTCTCTGCTCTCCCTCAGGGCCTCTGCGCTCATCCCCGCGTGCCCCACGTGACCACAAGCGCCGGCAGGGGGAAGTAAAAGCGGGGCATCGGCGCTGTCCCGCTATCTCCATGGAAAGGGTGCCTTGAAAAATCGGGCCGGGGGCCCGGGTTCAGAGGGATTTTGCGCCGGGCCCCGCAACCCCCCCCCCGCTGCAGTGAACTGTTAAGTTCACTGCCGGCGGGCCCAGGCGGATTACCGGGGGTACGGAAAACCGGGAGCACGCCCCGGGGGCCCCCCCAAGCCAGGGGCCCCAAAAAAACTGCACCCCCCCTACCCGGTCTTCGCCCCTGGGGTTTCACAGGTGTTGGGCCAGTCATGAGGGGGTGTGTATTTAAACCCAAGATTCCTCATGTCTGTCAGGGAAAAACAATCAGGGATTTTGGGGTTATCAAGGATCTAGGGTCTTAGGTAGGGTTTTAAATAAAAACCCCTTTTTTAAGGGCCTGCTTTCTGGGGTGGGGGAAAACAGGGTGGGGCCCCCACTCCACCGGACACCCAGGTCTTGGGGTTTTCTGATTTTTCCAAAAGGGGGTTAGCCTCATATAAGGGAGAAAAAGCAGACACAAAACGCTCTCCCCCCTGGGGGAAAAGGGCTCGTAGGACCGTGGGGGCATTGCTTTTGGGAAAAATAATCTGTGATTTAGTTTTGGTGCCCCCTGTTAGGCCGGGGACTGGGTAGAGAGGATCTCTACTGTTTAGTTAGAGCCGGACAGGCATAGGATTTGTTTTGTTTGTTTTTCTGTGTATCACAAGCTGGCAATAAAACTGGCTGAGGTCAGTTAAACGAACTTTCTGGTTATTTGAACTTATGTGCCTGCTAAACTGTGCCCGTCTAGCCATGAGACGACCAACCCGCTACCTACTCCCTTACAAGGGTCATAACTTGTGAGAAAAATAAAGGAGCACTGGAGGTTCTGAGCATGTGAACACTCTCTCTTCTCAGAACACCGTCTAGTAAATTAAGAATATCCTCTCTGCTGCCACTAGGGAGTGCTCAATGCATAATAATTTGGTACTGAAATCATTGTTAGGAACCAGTCATCCGTTTTATGCTGTCTGATCCATGATAACAGTAATATGTATTTTACAATAAAACTCTAGAGGATTTTTAAAAAACACAACTTAAAACTAAGCTGGGCATACTCGGGCTGACCCACAGAGAAGCAAGAGAAATCCCTTAAAGGGGTTGTCTCACTACAAAGATTGTCATTCAAATTAAAGATCTTCAAAAACAAGCACTTTTTAATATATGTCAATAACAAATCTCCTACTGATTTCTAGATAACTTGTTTTTAGTGGCTTCAGAGGCTGCTGGAGGTCTCTATAGTCCCCACCGACCTGCTTGTTACTCCCTGATAGAGCTGTATCACCGGCATCCCTTATCACAACATCGCGTTCGGGACGAGCACGGTTATTAACTAATCTCCTGTCCTAATCTCTCTGCTGTCCTCCCGCTCTGCCTGCGGCACAGCTCAGTGATTAGAGCAGCTTACAAGCAGCCTCCTGTCAGTTCCTCTGCTGCCTTATCTGTGTCCTCATCCTAATTATTATTCACTGCTGTTAACTATTTCCTGCCCATCCTCATTCAGCTGCGGAGTCAGCCCTAATATAGCATTCACTCACCTCGTTGTAACCTAACCACATCACTTGGGCCCTGGAAGTGAATGATACAGCGAGCAGGAAATAAGAGTCACAGTCAATGAATATGTAAATAAAGCGAGACACAGACAGATTAGCTCTGAGGATAACCTCCATGAAATACAAACACATCAAGATTAATTAATCGCTTCCCCCTGCTCAATTCCCTGTGCTGGAACCCCTGCCCGGTCATGTATATTGGATGTTATTTATGGGGAAAGAGAAATATGTGCTGTTGTACACAGTGATACTATATGAATGGTTTCAGCAGCAGGGAAAAGATAAACTCTGTATCTGAGATGTTCTCCCCTTCCAATGTGTTAGCATCGGGATGAGCGCAGCAGCATACACACCTAGATGAAGGGAGGGGGGAGAGACTTCATGAAGCCAGTGCTCCCGCCCAGATTCAAAAACTACATGCTTCGAAGACAGCAACCAAGGTAGATGAAATCCATCGAGAAGACAAACTCCTTTAAGGGCTCCTAACCTAGTTTTTTCTTTTCTGAGAAATGCAGAGAAAGAGAGATGGAAAGCGAGAGGCAGAGTGCAAGAGTCATATGTTAATATGTACAGTCATGCACAGAAGTTGTAGGATGAGCCCCAAGAATCAACTTCACTGGTGGTCCTCAAGCATCAACTGTACTGGTGGACCTCATGAATGAACTCCACTGGTGGGCTCCAAGAAACAACTCCACTGATGAGCACCAGACACCCCAGTCCAACACTGGAACTGAGCATGAAGAGTAGAGTGTAGTTTTTCCCTATTTGAAAACAGAAGAAGAACCTGTCAGGCTTGGCTTGGGAAAGGGGGAGGGTGAGTCACATATTAGACTCTTTTTCCTTATTGGTGTACTTCTGCCCCCAATGTAACTTACAGTCCCCACCCCTTGATTTGCTACAGAGAGACCTGTCAATTGGTTTCCACTTGGGAGGGGATAGCCCAATGGTCTCTGCCTAATCACATGTGTCAAACACAATGCCCGCGGGGCCGAATTCCGTCCCTCTTGCCTTAGTTTTGTCCGGCCCGGCACTTGTTATGCTGAACTGTGCTCCGCAGGTGGCTGCTGATACTCTTCAGGTGATTGAACAGAGCATGACAGCCAATCGGTGCCGCTACACACAGTGTGAAGGCTCTGGTATTGGGGCTGGTGCCGGCAGCTACAGTGCAACAGGAGAACAGCACTGGACTTGCCTGGTGAACCGCCTTATCTGCTATTTGCATCCGCCCCGCCCCCTGCAGGCCAGGCAGTGTACGTTTGACTAGATTGAGCAGAGGAGCTTCCAGTCTGGTTGAATTAAATTGCCTGCTCCTTGGTTGCGGAGGATCTCTTTCACGTGAGGTGTCGTTGAGTTGCCGAGTGCTATCAATAACTATATCTGTGGGTCCAATCCCCATCATATTTCCACTAACCCCCTGCTCTCCATGGACTATAACCAGTATATGCCTCCTCCCTCATGTGGGCCTCCACCGAGTTCGAGCCTCCGGCTATTTTCTCTCCCCTTGGCCTGCCAGCACCCACTTGTTGCCTGCGCTCCCTACCTCGTGAGGCCTCTCACCATCTGACCTGCCCTCACCGTGCGTGGCCTCCATCTAGAAACCCTCTTTTCAATATTCAAGACCTCTGCTCTAGTCTTCCACGCACTGGGCCCTCCATCCATTGGCCGAGCCTCCTTGCCTCTGGCCTACTCACCAGTCGTTGGCCAGTCCTCTTCCCCGGATTCGGTTGGCCTCCACCATTCGGGCCTGGTCCTCCCCCTTTATCGCTTTGGGGGTGGGCCTCTCACTCGTTTTTTGGCGCTGCCTTCTTTTCTTCTTTCCTCTCTTGAGGGCACTTCCACCACCAGGCCTGCCACCAGCGGCTTGCTTTTGCCTCCACCGTAAATTCATTGGGCCGGTTGGTGGCCTTTCCCCCTCCTTGCCGGTGGGCCTCCATCCGTTATCGGGGCCTGCCTTCCCCCCTGGCGGCCTCCAACCATTGCTGGCGCTGTCCCTCTTCTGTTCTTCCGCTCTCTGGGCCTTATCCTCAGCCTACTGATCTATTTCTCTGGTCCTGGCCTCCACTCCGACCCTGTTCTTTTCGCAGCTATCTCGCCTTTCCTTCGTGCCCCGCAGTGTCTCCATCCAGACCACTCTTCTTTATGGGCGCTTTGTCCTCTTCCGTCCAGGCTGCTCCGACGCTGGCCTCTTTTCACACCTACTACTTCCTGTTTTTTTTGGCTTTCTGCCTCTCTATGCCCTGCCCGACAATTGGGCCTTGTTCCTACCTCCTGCTCTTGGGCTATCTGGCCTGTCGCTCTGGGGCGCCTCTCCAGCCCATTCTCACCTACATCTCCCCAGGGTGGGGGACGCTTCGCAACCCTCTCTGGGCCTTGTCCTTTCCCTGCCTGTCTCCGTTTTTGTTCTCAGTGGGCCTCCACCATCTGGCCTTGCCTGCCTCTCTTCTATCCCACTCTGATGTCTTTTTCTGGGTCCCGATTTTTTTTCTCAACCATCTACTGTCCTGCTCTCTCCCGATTCATATTCTTTCTTGGCGTTCAGGGCCTTTGTCAACTCATTGCTTGGCCTCCTCCCTCTTTGTATGTCGTGGGGACCGTTTGGTGTGGTTTATAGTGTTCCATCGTCTATCTGGCTCTTGAACCTCGCTCCTTTAGTCCTGCCTTTCTTTGTTGGCCTCAATTTGTTGCTTAATTAAGGTCATCATTTTATTAACCATTTACTTTTTTTTTACCTTCCCGTCTTTTTTTATTTTTAGTGCATCGTTTTTTAATGTTTTTTATTTTTCTCCTGATGTTGTTACATCAATTAATGCTAGATTTTGTATGAACGGCGTCCAACAGATACACCGGAAGAACCAAGCTGTCTCCTAAAAAGCTACGTCTTATTATAACTTGTTAATATGTATAATAGTTTTTTTTTAGCATATATTTTGCACAACATATATATCAATATCTAGATCTAATAAAAGTATGTGAAAGGGTGGGTGTTTCGGTGGTTAGTTTGTGTTTTGTGTCCACTTAAAAGGAACTCTCTTGAGGCCTGAATAGATGGGCCCCCGAGCAATCTCTAAAAGACTCCTACCTTCTTGTCCACTAAGCACTTATATCCACGCAACGATAGACTCCTTACCCTCAACAATCGGAAATAAAACTACTCGACCTCAACTCAGATTCCCACACCTGATATCTCCGTTGCCAACCAAATGACACAATTTCCATGAAACCCAGAATACATTCCATTCAATAAACTAGCTCACATATACCCCTTAAAGGTGAGTACTCAGTACTTTCAGGTAACATTCAGTAACAATGAAATGTGATAGTAAAAAGTAATAGCAAATAGCGATTAGGACGATCAAGTCATTTACACCCTGAATTATATGGAAAACGGAAAACTGCCAAACCCTTCGCCCTCGTCACTACATGTTAACTATTTTCCCTATCCTTACTCCTAAAATCGTGTTTGACCAACACCACTATGACCCGCACCTAAAGATCAAATGAATAGAAACAAAGGCTAGTGAGTACAAGGTGTCAAAGCACACAGGCGAGGAGTGCGTTCAAAGCCATCAAGACCAGTAGCATAGAAGAAGCCAAACTAGACCGGTCGGTATATCTGTAGACGACACCGCACTAAATAAGTCCGGGTCGCGACCACCGGAGCACACACACCTCTCACTGTGCTCATAGGGAAGTGCTGCCGCGGCGATAGCTTCTACGGGAAGAAATATTTTAATACATCGATTTTTGGGGGTGTCTCCACTTGTGTCTCAGAGACTGCTTTTCCTTCTACTTCTAATGTTCTGATTTTGTGGTATTGGATCTGAAGTCCAGTGTGCGTCCACTGCAGCGGCATATACATTTTAATGCAATCTGCTCGCAGCACATTGAATACAAGGGGGATCTAAGCCTGTTCCTTTTGTATTCATTTAAAGAACAGCGTTTTACAATACAAAATAACACTTTATATTTGGCTGCTCAATTCTTTTGCGCAATTTTATACATCCAGGGGTTAATAAGCGTGTTCTGCTGCTGTGTTGACTAAAAGAAACGTTTATTTCACCGCCAAAAAATAAATTATCCTTAGCATAATTCACAAGCGAAGTTAAATACAAGTTTTCACTATTTCTTGTTTTGTAGCGTAAATACACGCTACAAAGCTCGTAGTTTTGGTTCTCCAATTCTTTTGTGCCCAATTTACATCCAGGGGTTAATTAACGTAGTTCTGCTGCTGGGTGACTAAAATAAACGTCCTTTTCACCGGAAAAAAAAAACAAAAAAATACATTTTTCCTGTAGATATCACAAGCGAAGGTTAATTTACAAGTTTTCCTCTTGTTGTGTAGTTATAAAATACATCCATTGTAACACGATACAAAGCTGGTAGTTTTTTGGCTGTCTCAATTCTTTTGCCAATTTACATCTAAGGGTAACATAAGTATGTAGCGACTGAACTTGGGAGCCGAGGTGAGGCAAGGCTTCATCATCGTCAGGAGAAGAGGCGTCAGCTTGCTCGTCAGCAGCGGCGCAGCCAGCAAGTGGGTTGTGTGGCCGAGATCCAGCAGGGTACAGCAGTGAGACGGTCTGGACCATAGCGGCCACGGGGTAGAAAACACCTTCGCAGTCAAGAAAGTATCCACCCCCGACCCCCTCGTCCCAAAGGAGCTCAGCGAGGCAGCGGCGGTAGTAGTCACTCAGTGCCGGAGCGTTGGCGGTAAAAACAGCTACTCGGCGTGTGCAGTTCTTTGTAAGAACCGAGAGCGGAATATGGGTATAAGTAGAATCTGTTGGCAGAATGAAGCGTGGCCAGGGAAGCTAACGTTTGCACCTACGGCCCCTGTCGTCAACACGGCAGCATCACCATCCTTGTCCTTGGGAGAAACGTTGCACAGATGTAGTGTCCATCTCTGCCCCGCAGCAACAGCAGCAGCAGCGCCAAGTGGAACGCATGTCCATTGCAGCCAGTCAAGGCTCGACCACCTCATAGCAGAAAGGGCTGTTTCTCTTTGACATCAGCTCCCGGTCCAGTGCTCTGCACCTCGCTACTCATGGGTGCCAGCAATCGTTCAGCGAGGCGAATTGCAAAGAGACAACAGTATTGCGTCCACCATCCTTAAGGTGCAGCAGCTGGACAGTGCTCGCTGTCCAAGTTGTTGGTACTGCATTCCCTCCCATTCCAAATGGTGGGACCTTGCACCATTCAGAGAACTAATGGCTGTGTGCCAAAAGCCGAGATGTAGAGTTTTCCAAGCCTGTAAATTCTTTTCCAAAAAGGGAGTACCAACACTTAATAATTATGTAGAACAGAAAGTGGGCCAGTCCTTGAGATTATCGTTTTGTTCCAAGGTGCAAGGTGCCAAGGCACACCAACAACTTGGACAGGAGACGCCGCTTTCCCTCCCCACGTTTCAAACTGTCGGCTCCTGCGCCCATGTTCGCCTCCTCCACCTTACCACCACCAGTCTCATCCTCCACAAGTACTGCTCCATCATAACCACTGTGTAGGGCACAACGTTTCCACCCACTTCAACCTGGCCTTGCCTCGGCGAACAAAGTCACATAGGGAGAAACTTGCCCGCGTCATGCAGCAAGAAATCGATGTGTGGCTTTCTCCCGCGCCAACAGCAAATCGAACCAGGGTGACGGACAATGTGAGAACATGGTGGTCCGCCCTGCACCGAGAATTGCAGCGGCAGAAAGGCCTCTCCCCCAACACACACTGGTAGCAATTTTCCACCATTGAAATTCCAGCCTGCACAAGTTGGACCGACTGTATGAACAAGAAAGGCCAATAACGATTTTTTTGATGATCCAGACGTGACAGGATACTCCCTGTGTAACTTTTGATGTCAGGCCATGGCAGCTCATGCTGACACCGTGCCGTATTTTGAGCCCTAATTAGAAGAGGTACGGACAATCGGAGGAACATGGTGTCCGCCCTGCACCGAGGAGCGATGGGTCCATGCGCCCTGCATGGCGAACGTGTTCATTCTGGTTGTGAAAAAGGTTCCGAAGTCTTCCACCGTCGTTCAGAACATACTGAAAAATTCCAGGAAACAGTGCATGCACTTTATCCATTCGTACCAAACCAGGAACACCCGCCCTCGAGTTGCATCGGCAGGAACGGCCTCCCCCAACACACTCCATATAATCGATGTTTCCACCCGCTGGAATTCCATGCCTGCACATGTTGGACCGACTGATAACAGAGAATAGGCCATTAACGATTTTATGATGATCCAGCAGACTAAGTACTCCCCGTGTAACTTTTGATGTCAGCCATGGCAGCTCATGCAGAACACCTGCCGATGTTGAGGCCATTCGAGAGAGACGTTTATTTGTCAGTCGCCAGACTATGGGATGAATAACGTCATTCCACTGCTTCATGTCCCTGGAACAGATGCTGAACAAATCAGTCTGGGGCAGGGGACTGAGACGTGGTGGACTACATCTCGCGTCCACATGAGTCTGGTGGGACTGAAATGGAGAGGAGGAGGAAGGACATTGGAGCAGAAAAGCATTTTCTGGTGAATTGAGTGGATTTTCTACCCAGGAGACAAGAAGAGGAGGAGCAGGAGCACTGGAGAGGTAGATGGAGATGAGGAAGACGATTCAGATGACCCGCAACACCGTGGCAGTATACAGTGGAGATGGAGTCAGGGATCCCCTCGGAGTCACATGTTGCAATGCCCCGCAGCCTGCTTTATTTGCCTGCTAGTGACAGCCGAATAGTCAGCAACCGGCAGAGGGATGACTTCTGGCTCTCCATCCTCTTGGACCCTCGCTACCGTCCAAAATGGGAGCCTTTTTCCCAGCTACTGAGAGGGAGTGACTAACTCAAATACTATAGGGAATCCTCCATAGTCGTTGGCCGCAGCCTATGTGGCGCATCGTCCCTCCTCTGACGGTCTGACGGGATTTCCTCACGCTCCACTACTACTGCCGCTGCTGCTTGTGGTAAGGTGGGGGGGGTAGCAGTAGTACCAGCTCCAACAGCAACCTAAGTTTGGAGTCACTGATGACTGCATCCTACACCCGCCTAGTGAGGAGGGTAGTCGCCAGCAATCATCATGCACAGGACCTGTAGCAGTCCCTGAACCAACAGGTGTGGCCAGCCACTCTGCCACCCATTAGAAGATCCCTTGCCGCAACTGTGCCGATTTTTGCAGGGAGAAGCTGTCCCATGTCCGCCAGAGTGTGGCATCAGAGTGGGTGTTCAGTTGCGGCGGGGGCCATTGTTACCCCAAAGAGAACCCACGTGTCCACGGGAAAATTTGGAACTGAACTGACTTTTGTTCAAGATGATTTCAGCGTGGATGGCCATTGATTTCCACACACCAATCCTTAGTCCGTCAACTACATCAGCCATGACGCCTCACTCCAAACTGTGAGAAATGAGTCTGGGTTCAAACTAGCCACTATTTCTGAATGCCACCACCCGCCAGATGCCAACACATCTGCTGACAGTTTCTCCATCTACTACCAACCACATCACCAGGGACTGGTTAATGCCACCCACCTCCACACTCTGTCATTTAGCCACTCTATGACCTCATGCTGCTGCTGCTGTTTCTGGTGCCGTGACATTCACCCTGTGTCATTGTGCCACTCTCTGACCTTCATGCTGTTGCTCCTGCCGCCGTCACCTCCACTCTCTGTCATTGTGCCAACACTGTGCCACTCCAGTTTTTGCCACCTCCTAATGACATTGTGCCACTTGTCTGACCTCATGCAGCTTGCCACTGGTCTACCTCCACACGTCTGTCATTGTGCCACTCTGTGGCCTACTACTATAGTTGCCACCTCCAGAATGCAATGTGCCAAAGCCTACCCATGCTCTGCTGCCGTGCCCTCCACACTGGTAGTCATTGTGCCACTCTGGTGGCCTACTCCAGTTTTTGCCACCTTCCAGATTTTCCCATTGTGCCACTGCTGACTCATGCAGCTGCTGGCCGTAACCTCCCAGCACTGTGTCTTTGTGCCACTGTCCCGGACCTCATGCTAGCTGCCGCCGTGCCCTCCACACTGGTAGTCATTGTGCCACTCTGTGACCTACTCCTGTTTTTTGCCACCTCCAGAAAGTCATTGTGTCCACTGTCTGACCCTCATGCTGCTGCTGCCGTTCCTCCACACTGTGTCATTGTGCCACTCACTGGCCAACTCTTGATGTTTGTGCCACCTCCAGAATGTCATTGTTCCGACTGTCTGACCTCATGCCTGCTGCTGCCGTGAACCTCCAACACTGTGGTCATTGGTGCCACTATCTGACCTCATGCATGCTGCTGCCATGCCCTCCCACACTGTGTCAGTTGTGCCACACTGTGGCCTATTCCTGTTTTTGCCACCTCCCAGAATGTCCATTGTGCCCACTTGCCTGACCTCATGCTGCTTGCTACCGTGCCCTCACACACTGTGTCCATTGTGCCACTCTGTGGCTACTGCCTGTTTTTGCATCCTCCAGAATAGTCATTGTGCCACTGTCTGACCTCATGCTGATGCTGCCGTGCCTCCACACTGTGTCCATTTGTCCACTGTCTGACCTCATTCTGCTGCTGCCGTCCCTCCACACTGTTTCACTGTCCACTCTGGACCTACTCCTGTTTTTGGCCACCTCCAGAATGTCATTGTGCCAACGTCTGACCTCATGCTGCTGCTGGCTGTGCCCACCACCTGTGTCATTGTGCCTCTCTGTGCCATACTCCCTGTTTTTGCCACCTCCAGAATGTCATTGTGCCACTGTCTGACCTCATGCTGCTGCTGCCGTGCCCTCCACACTGTGTCATTGTGCCAATCTGTGGCCTACTCCAGTTTTTTGCCACCTTCCAGAATGTCAATATGGTGCCACTTTCTGACCTCATGCTGCTTGTGGCTGCTGCGAAACCTCCACACTGTTCAATGTGCCACTCTGTGGCCTATTACTTTTTTGTCACCTCCAGAAGTCATTGTGCCACTGTCCTGACCTCAAGCTGCTGTGCTGCCGCCTTCACCTCCACACTCTGTCACTAATGTGTGCCACCTGACTCTCAGCATGTTTTTTTTTCCAGCTTTCACTGGCATGACATTACAGCAACATTCCAAGCTTGAGTTTTTTTGGTCAGTTTTTGCCCTCTTAAGTGCCCAGGGATTTTATAGTGAAGCGATTCTAAGAGCGGCGGCAGTCCATCTGCGTGTCATACTAAAACACAACATTGATATGAAAGACCAAACCAAGCTCCCTCTGCATATTTAAGCATGCACAACGTTCTAGCAGCACCCTGCAAGGCTCCAGTGCAGCCTGAAATACTGTTTTTTTAACGCGATTCGTCCCGAAGTAATTTCGGACCGAATTTATTTTTACTCGGGAAATTTGGCGAAGTGAACCGAACCAAATTTTGAGAAATTCGACCATTTCTAATTGCTAACCATTATATAATTTAGATATGATTTTTTTCCATCTGTTTTCCCTTCTGCTGCCGCTAACAATCAATTGTCCCTGAGCAATATGGTTGACAACAAGCTGCTATAATGTCTCCCATACACAGAATATATGAAGAAGAAGAGATTCTGCTTCCGCTGTCTCTATAGCACAGTCTTATATGTAGCAATAAGGAGGACATAACAGTACTGTGCAGTGAAAGCTGTGAACCCAGCAGTGGGAAAATATAACACTTACCAGAGCTGTCTCTAGGTCTCTGCCTATCTTCCCATAAATCTATTTCTTAACCAAACTCATCCCCCCTCCCTCTCCATAGACTTTTTTGGCAGCAGGAAACCATTTCCTACTTTCAACTGGCACTGCATGTTATAATTTTAACATTATGGATTATTAATTTAGGAAGGAGAAGGAAGCAAGAAGGGAGCCTGAGAACCAGTTTTCTTTGACAAAATATATGACACAGTCCAAGAGAAAGAAATAAAATTTACCAGCAATGCACACAACATGAGGAAAGATGTGTACACACACAACATCCATAAGCTATTGGATGCTCTAATTTCCAGATCAGAGTTGTGGAGTTCTATATGTATTTGGAAAACAAAGCCCGACATTTCATTTGTGAGTGCCGCATAATCTACTCTACTCTATTTGGATCATTATATTATATACTTTCTTTATGAGTACTGTTGAGTTATGCAAAGCTTGTTGAAAATATTAGTAGTGCACATTTAAGCAGTCAACTCCCAACATTGAATTATTTAAATTAATAACAGTGTGAAAGAAAAAAGAGCTCTATATTACAAAATTGGAAATGTGACCCATATAATACATTTTGGAGCTATTCAGGTTATATTTATGCTATAGATTTACATTTCTGCACTAGGCCTCCTCCATTAACCATTTCATTACCACAAACCACAGGAATACTACTTAGTATTACCAATCACAAACTGTTAGCAAACCCTTAATCTACAGTCAGCTCACCTACAAAAGCACAATCATTGGACAGCTGTCAGATGCTCGGAAGAAGTCAGAAACGAGGCATCAGAAACTCCACTGCTCTAAAGTTATAGCTCTGATTAAGTGCATAAGTGTCGTGACAGTGACAGGAAATGGCCATGCTTGAATAAAGAAGGGACATTTTTATCAGTTGAGTCACTGGTGCCGGATTTCAAGTTTTTTTCTCCTTTGCTTTATGCAAAATGTATAACATATCACATGGGTGTCACTGTCAGCAGTAGTGGATCCACTGGACCACCACAAGCGATGGTATAAGCCACGCCAGGGAGCGGAATCTAAGTAGGTCCCGGTATTCACCAGAGCAAAGCGGGATGGACTTGCTGCGGCGGGAGTCTACCAGGTCGCTACCCCTGATGTGACATGCTTGAGGTGGCAGCCAAGGTTTAGCGTGGTACAAAATCATAAGGCAAGACGTAGTCAGGGACAGGCGGTAAGGTCAGGACTGGCGGCAAAGATTTGTGGTCCGAGGACGAAGGCAAGAGTACGGTACACAGGATAAAAGACAAGACATGGTAAACGCTTTTTCAAAGCAACAGGGCACTAAAGATCCGGTGGGAATACTAGGTACAGGGGGCAGGCTTAAATAGGGGCAGCGACCGGCAATAGGAAATTACCAGTGCGCTGGCCCTTTAAATTTAACACTGCTGGCGGTGCGCGCCCTAGTGAGTGGGACCGCGCATGCCGAGGGACAGAGACCGCAGCAGGAGCGACATGTGGGTCACGGCGCCGCTCGCCAGCAGGACACGGATGTTTGTTTTTTTTTTGTTTATTTTTTATAGAGATGGTATTTTTTTTTGTGTGCCTACGACCCGGATGAGTGTTCCGCATGGTAACCATGACAGTACCCCCCACCCCCCTTTGACCTCTCCCTCTTTCTGGCCTGAAGGAATCTCTGGATAATGTTATGGTCTAGAATGTTGTCCTCTAGCTCCCAGGACCTCTCTTCCGTCCCGAAGCCCTTCCAGTCAATGAGGAAATGACGCTTCCCCCTGATCGTCTTCATGGTCAAGACCTCTCTTATGGTAAAGACGTTGGTGGCGTCAGCTTCAAGAGTCTGAGGGAGCCGGCTCCGGGAAAAACGATTCAAGACCACCGTCTTTAGAAGGGAGAACGTGGAAGTATTTCGGATAAAAAAAAAAACACACGCTTGTGGGGGAAACGAAGCTTATAGGCCATTGGGTTGATGCGCTTGAGCACCTCGAGTGGTCCCAGGAACCGAGGACCCAGGTTATAGCTGGGGATTTTAAGGCAGATGTACTTCGCCGATAACCACACCTTGTCTCTGGGAGAGTAGATTGGGGAAGGTTTTCTCCGTTTGTCAGCTTGCATCTTCATGCAGCTGGTCGTTAGGTCATGGACCAGACCCTTCAGATGGCCCCGAGAGGGGAAGCGGTGGGCGGGGAAGTTGTCCGTAGACGATGAAAAAGGGAGCGGCCCCAGCAGACTCCGAGTCTAAGGAATTATATGAGAATTCTGCCCAGGGTAACAGGTTAGCTCAGTCTTCTTGACGTGCCAAAACTAAGTGGCGTAGGTTGCTACCAAGGATCTGATTAACCCTCTCCACTTGTCCATTGGTCTTTGATGGTATGCCGAGGAGAAATCCAAATTTAACCTGTAGCCTGTGCACAGAGGGAGCTGCCAAACAGACACGAATTGGTCTCCACGGTCCGAGACGATATCAGAGGAAGTCCCATGCACCGGAAAAAGATCTGGAAAGAAGTAGGTTGGAGAGACGTAGGAAGCAAGGACAAAATGAGCCATCTTCGAGAACCGACCCATACCCCTACAATCGGAATTTACTGGAAGGATGGAGAAATCTGTGATAAAATACATAGCCACATGAGTCCGAGGGCAATTGGGGATTGGTAGTGGCTGAAGCAAACCCGCCAGCCTGAGATGTGGTGACGTGTTCCGGGCAAAGGAAGTGCAATATTCCATGAATTCACGAACATCTACGACGAGATCAGGCTACCAATAGAAGCGAGAGATCAGGAAGCAAGACTTTGGTACCCGTGGATATCCAGCCACTCAAGAGCAATGTCCCCAACTAAGAATCCCTTTCTGAAGAGCCGGCGTACATGTCTTGCCCGGAGGATTCGTGAAGATCTACTAGTGCCGCGGAGATCAGCCGTTCAGGAGGAATGATGTGCCACGGAGCAGGTTCATCCCCTATCACGTCCGAAGCGCGGGAGACAGCATCCACCTTGACATTCTTTTCAGCCGGGTGGAAATGAATGAGAAAGTCAAACCAAGAAAAGAAAAGCGACCAGCGAGCCTGCTGTGGATTTAGCCGTTTCACCATCTGAAGATAAAGGAGATTCTTGTGGTCAGTGTAAACATTGACCAGGTGATGAGCTCCTTCGATAAGGTAGCGCCACTCCTCCAAGGCTAATTTGATAGCCAGCAGTTCCCGGTCCCCAATGGACTAATTCCTCTCTGCTGCGGAAAAGGTTCTAGAGAAGAAACCACACGTGAGGGTCTTGCCAGTGGGCCCTTTTTGGGTGAGCACGGCCCTAGCTCCCACAGAGGAGGCGTCGACCTCCAAGAAGAATGGTTTTTTCGTATCAGGCCGAGAAAGCACGGGTGCAGAAGAAAATGCAGATTTCAATTTTACAAAGGCTTCTTCAGCCGCTGGTGGCCATAGCTTCGGGTTAGCATTCTTTTTGGCGAGTGCCACAATTGGGGATACCAGCGAGGAGAAGTGAGGCACAAACTGCCTATAGTAGTTGGCGAAACCCAAAAATCTCTGTATGGCACAGACGCCCATCGGACGTGGCCATTGCAGGACAGCAGACAGTTTCATGGGATACATTAGTAGACCCTTGTCCAAACTAATGTAGCCAAGAAAGGGGAGACTTGTCTTGTGGAAAAGACACTTTTCCAACTTGGCATAAAGACGGTTAGCGCGTAAACGCCTGAGAACCTGTTGCACATGGGCCTGGTGGGACTCTGGATCCGGTGAAAAATCAGGATGTCATCCAGGTAGACCACCACACAGGTGTATAAGAGGTCTCTGAAAATATCGTTGACAAACTCCTGGAAGACTGTAAGAGCATTACGGAGCCCGAAGGGCATCACCAGGTGTACACCGAGGTACTCGGAGTGTTGAAGGCGTCTTCCACTCATCTCCTTCACGAATCCGAATGAGGTTGTAGGCACTGCGTAGGTCCAGTTTAGAAAAGATCTTGGCTCCACGGAGCCGGTCAAAAAGCTCGTTGATCAACGGCAAGGGGTACCGATTTTTCACGGTGATCCTGTTGAGACCGCGGTAATCCATAAATGGACGTAGGGAGCCATCTTTCTTCACTACAAAAAAGAACCCGGCCCCGGCTGGTGAGGAGGACTTACGAATGAACACCTTCTGAAGATTTTCCTGGATGTAGGCAGCCATAGCCTGAGTCTCCAACACAGACAGTGGATAGACCCTGCCCCGGGGAGGAGAGGTGCCGGGTAGCAGGTCGATTGGGCCATCATGAGGAGGTAGAGTCTCCACTTGCTTCTCAGAGAAAATGTCCGCAAATTCTTGGTAAGGAGCGGGGAGGCCCAACAAAGGGTTAGACGGTACTAGAGGAGAAGCGGGAAGCACCAGACGGGGTGCCACCAGACAGCGCGAATGACAACCTTGTCCCCATCGCAAGACTTCACCTGTCGTCCCAGCGAGCCCCGGGGCATGTGGCTGCAACCAGGGGAGACCAGAAGAATACACGAGGATGACAGGGGTAACACATAGAACGTAAGTCTCTCCTTATGTAGTGCCCCACCTGATGGGACAAAGGTTTGGTACGGAACTGGACCGAATCGCTGAGGATCTCCCCACCGACAGAGGAGATGGCAAGAGGTTTCTCCAGGCGGATCACTGGGAGATTACGCTTGGACACCAAGACTGCGTCCACAAAGTTCACGGCTGATCCAGAGTCCAGGAAGACCAAAGCTTGAAACCGGATTCCAGGTCCAAACCCGACTAGAACGGGTATAGTCAATCTAAGAGAGGGATTGTGCACACCTAGGGACGCCTCTCCCATGTAGCCTAGGTGCGTGCGTTTCCCGGATGCTGGTGACGGAGCGGACAGCTCCTGCAGAAGTGTTCGGGGCTGGCACAGTAGAGGCACAGGTTCGCCTCCCATCGTCGAGACAGCTCCTGCGAGGATAAGTGGGCCCTGTCCACCTGCATGGGCTCCTCTGCAGCCGGCGGGGTGGACTGTTGTGGCGGCCTTTGGAATACAAGAACCAAGCGAGGGAGATGACGCGTACTGGCCGACTCGCGCTCCAGACAAAGTTCCTCTTGCCTTTCTGAAAAACGGATGTCAATCCAAGTGGCTAGGGAGATGAGGTTGTTCAGGGAAGATAGAAGGTCCCTGGTGGAGAGGGCATCCTTAATCTGGCTGGAGAGATCCTTCTTGAATGCGGCACACAATGCTGCCTCGTTCCAGGCTAATTCAGAAGCCAGGGTGCGAAATTGTACAGCGTAGTCCCCCACGGAGGAGTTCCCTTGTTGCAATTTCAGCAATGCAGTTTCTGATGAGGAGGCATGGCCGGGTTCCTCCATCACACTTTGGAATTCGTGAAGAAAAGTACCGAGATCAGCCATGATGGGGGCGCCTCGGTCCCAAAGTGGAGTTGCCCAGGCCAGGACTTTTCCAGAAAGAAAACTGACCATGAAGGCCACCTTAGACCTTTCAGATGGGAACTGACCAGCCATAAGTTCCACGTGAAGGGAGCATTGGTATGAAACCCCTGCGGGCCCTTAGGGTCCCCATCAAATTTCATAGGCAATGGACCCGCCAGCGGGGCCGCCGGACATTACGGAGCTGTGTCACGGGAGCCCCAGCGGCCCACGCGCCTAGGAAGTGCTCATCATAAAATGTCAGCTGGTTAAACTGTTTTGCTTGCTGCGCAATCTGATTGGACTGCTGAGCCACGATGGTGTTGAGATTGGAAACACTCAAAAGAGGCACCTTGGTGGGATCCATGGCCGGATCTTACTGTCACTGTCAGCAGTAGTGGATCCACTGGACCACTGCAAGTGATGGTATAAGCCACGCAAGGGAGCGGAATCTAAGTAGGTCCCGGTATTCACCAGAGCCCGCAACAAAGCGGGATGGACTTCCTGCGGCGGGAGTCTACCAGGTCACTATCCCTGACGTGAGTTGCTTGTGGTGGTAGCCGAGGTTTAGCGTGGTACAAAATCGTAAGGCAAGACGTAGTCGGGGACAGGCGGTAAGGTCAGGGCAGGCGGCAAATATTTGTGGTCGAGGGACGAAGGCAAGAAGGTACGGTACACGGAATATAGACGAGACTGCTAAAAGATTTTTCAATAGGCAACAGGGCACTAAAGATCCGGCGGGAGAACCAGGAAGGGACAGGCTTAAATAGGGGCAGCGACTGGCAATAGGAAATCACCGGTGCTCTGGCCCGTTAAATTTAACACTGCTGGCGCGCACGCCCTAGGGAGCAAGACCGCGCATGCCGAGGGACTGAGACTCCAGCAGGAGCACAGCCGGGTAAGTAAGCTGGGGGACACGCAGGAGAACGAACGTGCCCGCGGCCTGACATTCGGGTCGCGGCACCGCTCGCCAGCAGGGCATGGATGTGCCTATGACCCAGGATGATGGTCGCAAGGGCATCCATGACAATGTGGATTTTGGTGGCTCAATGGGTAACGCTGTTATCTTGCAGCATTGGGGTCCTGGGTTCAAATCTCCCCAAGAAAAACTACAAGAAGTTTGTATGTTCTCTCTGTATTTGTGTGAAATTCCTCCGGGTACTCAGGTTTCCATTACACTTTAAAAACATCCTAATGGGTTAATCTGAAATTTAGATTATGAGTTTCAGTTGAGATAGCAAATAATGGCAATCTCTGTACAATAATACAGAATATAATGGTGCTATATAAATATAGCATGTGTAATCAGGGGTATTTTCCCATTTTCAATGCACTTGATTCCCTTTTAGAAATTCTGGTCCATAGGAAAAAAATTTAAAAATCATATTGAGAACAAGACTGATATTTGGTGAAAGCTGCAAAAACTTAGTTTAAAAAGAGAAAAGCAATGCGGAAACTGGACACATAGTAAAATTAACATTTTAAACCATACACATTCAAGGTACTTTAAGAAGAACAGTTGGCTTAATTCTGTAAGGACAAAGCCAGCTTCTTCTTAGAAATGCATAAAATACGTAATCAACGTACTTTTCATCATGCACTTAGTTGAAGAAGTGTCACTGAAGCATATATCAGACTGAACACAAGGTCCTTCATTGCATTGCCTGGAATGTCCCAGCTTCTGTTATGCTATTTTTTAACTCTCACTCTGTATACAAGGTGCAAAGTGGAGAAATATCCCATATGGAGACATAGGCCACTCAGCTTGGATCCACTCCAGAAACATTGCGTCATGAGAAGTACCAAGCAATGCTAAGTATATGTTGGGTAAACACACATCCCACACTCCAGTAGATGCCAGTCTTAGTACAAATACCCGACAGTTCCCATGTGAAGCTTTTGCCCACAGATAATCAGAGAATATCCAAAAATACAAGTAAAAAATAGCATTAAACATGTTCTGTGAATATATTTTTGTTACAGAGTGGACTAGGTACAAATGTAGCAGAGTTTAACTCGCAGGTGATATCATGGAATTCCATATGATCACAACAAAAGCCATTGAAAAGCAGTGGAAAAGATGAGAGAACTTTCTGTGCCATGATGTTATGGTTCGTTACCTGTCAAGTTTATCTTTGCTATATCTGTATTAAAAAAAGAATGTAATTAAGAATTAAGACAATGTATCTTTTGGTTCCAGCATTTTGTTAGGGTGTAAAAGGGTGGCGATGGCGGGTGCCCAACTGCAACTGTCCATTGCCCTTGGCAACTACCCTTAAAAGTTAATTTAACTACTGTAGGTCAAGGTGTGGGACTTGTGGTGCACAGGCGAGAAGGAAGTAGAAGTAGAGACATACTGTCTGGGGTTAGCAAGGCTTTTACTCTTGGCCTTTGACAACTGTTCACACTCCATACAGTTCTCCTTCGTTGCGACACCCAGCAGCTTCAGCATTTACTCAGTTAACAAGGGGCTCCCCTTTTGTCTTCCTAACTGTTCTACCTGGCCTTTCAGTAGTCTCCTCCTACTATGCCTCAGGTCTAATACTGTATACTCCTTGCTGCTCCCCGGATCAGTGCCTTCTCCTGGACACTGCCTGCCTTCAAGAGTGGGGACCTTTCCCTGGCCTCTCCCAGTTTTCTGCTTAACTTGAACTATTTACATGTCCATTTGAACATTGGACACTTGGAACGATAGCCACAGAAATCAGCCTCCTCTCATGGCTACTGCACTCTTCTCTGAGCTACCCAATTAGCTGACTAACCTCCACTGTAACTACGCACAGACCCAGAACTGTCTGCCTGTGCACTAACCCTTTCTCTGCAACACCCAGACTACCTTCCTCGTGGTATCTCATAGCAACCCACTCAAGACATCATATCCTTTACAAGGGCATGTTCACACAAAATATTTTTCTGTTGGAAAATCTATAGTAGAATCCCTGGCAGAGATCCTAGGCATACCCTTAACTTTCTGCCATGGATTTTCATTTTTCTGTGTATGTTGTGGATTTTGCAGAAGTTTTGCATGTGTTTTAGCCCCATTTTAATTGGCAAATCCACATCGAAACTGTTCAAGGTGGAATCCCAGAAAACTCTTCGTCAAAAAAGTGACATGCAACTTTTTTAGTTTACATTGTAGATTTCAAATACAAAGAAATCTGCACTTTACAGATGCCATCACAGTGTTGGTACAGGTTTTACATTGAAATCAGCAAAAGAAGAAAACCTCTGTGTGAACATGGCTTTATGTAGTACTCATTAGTTTTATTGTAAGAGTAGAAAATATGTATTATAAGCATAGTAGTAATTGTATCCTGAGACTTTTTAGTGCAGAATCCATTTAACTTTATTAAAATAGATACAGCTGTGAAAAGAAAGATTGTGAACATCATGTGAAACAAAAAAAAAAACTATGTACATATCCTTCAGCATGAATAGTCTGATAAAGTCCTTACATAACCCAAACACACATGGATCATTGAGAACATTATCAACAGTTGTATCTTCTGCTGCTATACTTTACACCCAGATCAGTCTAGAGACTGAGAAATACTGTACAAAAATTCTTATCATTTGTAAACATATTTTGCCCTTACATTTATCTCATTTTTTTGTAAGTGTTTGGACCATACACATTTCTCTCTCCTGCAGATCAACATAAGAAATAAAAACATACATGTTATGTAAATCTGGCCTGGGGTTAATATCAGCATTAGAATTCTGTGAATTGTACTGATAAAATAAGCATAAAGAAAATGAGAAAAAGTTGGTGAACTCTTTGGGACCATTTTTTTTTTTTTTTTGCATTATTAATAAAATGTGGTCTGATTGTTATCTGACCACAATTACAGACAAACAAAATCTAACTAAACAAGTAGCACTCAAACAATTGTACTGCCTATGTCTTTGACTGAGAACATACGAGTTAACATCCACCCTGCAGGAAGAAAAAGTGAACTTTTAAATGAACGCTATCAAGAGGCTGTGTCATAACCTGAAGAGGATTATTGATGGACTGAAACACATTTTCAGGAATAAATGGTCCAAATTTCTTCCTCATTTATGTGTAGTTCTTATTTGCAACTATAGGAAATATTTGGTGGCAGTGACTGAGGCTAAAGAAGAATCTACAGGTTAGTAAACTGAAGGGTTCAGGTAGCTTTTCTCCCTGTACTGTGGATGTTTACTCAATGTGCCTGTTCTGCTCCTTAGTAGCCGTGCAGCCTCTGTAAGTACTATTTGTCTCACAAACTCCATGCACTGACATACAAGCTCTCTTGTACTTTAAGCATGTAGAGAATTTTTCTTCCAGAAGCAATGTTTTAGGAGGAGAATATCTCTATGCATAAGAAGTCAAATGGAACATATCTTAATTTCCTTTCTGCCAGATTTGTACGAAATCCCAAAAAAACCTTCCATATGTGGAGACAGGCAGAAGTATACTAAAAGCCCTGTACTCCTCTTACTGTATAGCTCTGAACATTTATGTAACACATTTCTATTATAGCCTTTACTGATTTCAATAGAATTTTTCTGATGACAAATCCATACCTCCCAACTTTTTTGATGATCAAAGAGGGACACTTAGGCAGACATGTATGAAAGGAGGCACTTCGAAGTGAATTATTGCTTCTCGCTTTCAGTGTATAATGCGCCTGAATTCATGAAAGTGGTTTTTGTGCGCTCATAACTGGAGTCTACAGTTCGACGCACCTTGCCTATCTGTGTTTGGCGCATTATGCAACTTAGGCGCATTAGAACATGTATAAAGGCTATAGATAGGTTAGAAATAAAAGAAAAGTCATTAGAATAGCATGTCAGTGAATAGAAACTATGGTACTGATCTTGCTTGGTAGACCACAGGTCCCAGCAATACTTGTGTTGTGCTGGCTCTTGCTGTATGTAGAATAAAAGGTTAGAGCAGCAAAAATAAATTTCAAAAATAGGAAAAATTAAAGATTTAAAAATCTGAACATCATCATCAGTGGGTTAATGTAAAATTTGTTTTAGATTCTATTAATTTTAAATATAGGAGATATTTTTATATTTTTGGGATCTTATATACTTTTAAATTAATTTTATATGATAGCATTTTTTATAAAATATAAATAATTTTATATAGTTTGATAATTATCATAAATTACTTTTTTATTAATGTACTGGTGTAAGTTGAGAAATATTGGATATTTTTTGCCCTAACAGCAAATCTAGCTCCACTTCGACTCCGCAGGTTCAGGCAGACCACATTAAAATAGCTCTGCCTGTCCGAGCAGTAATGCGCCTAGTTTTGCCAAACCACATTCATATATGTGTCTAATAATATGTGTGGTGTGCCACACCCCAAGAACATCCCCAGAACGCCCCCAAAATGCCCCCAGAACACCCCACATGTTAGGCGCATTAAAAAGTGTTGAGTCTTATGAACATTGCGCCTAACAAATTCGTTTGGTGCATTACACATTATAGCCAGATCACTATGGCGCATTTTACACCAGAAAAGGGTGAAAAACCCGATCATACATGTCTCCCATACAGTTCACTTTGTAAAAGAATCGTTGTTATGCATAGCTTTATGCTTCTATATCTTTTATTAAAATATCATAAAAATTATCTAAATATAGAAATTTTTAAGATATAAATTGCACCTAATGATGAAATGATATCTGTCTTGCAGTCGAATATACAATTAGTAGCCAGACCAGTAATATGGTGAGTTTTTAACGGAATTTTTTTTTCCATGGTGAAAAAGAGAGACATTTAAGAAACACAAATGGACAGAGGGACTTGGGTCTAAATTTACAGTCCCCTTGAAAGTGGGAGAGTTTGGAGCTAGAGACAAATCTATCAGCTTCCTTAAAGGGTTACTTATATCTCCTAACTTCTAGGTAAGGAGGCGTAAATATCATATCGATATGCCATAAATGTCTGAGATGGGAATGTCCCTTTAAACGTAGCTACTTTCAGTATTTAGTCAATTTTAACAAACAAAAAATACACTATACTATTCCTATCATAAATTTTTATATGTATGATTTAGAATACTGTAGCCACTAAACAACTCTTTAAATGGTTTATACAAGATTCGTAAAAAGAAAAGGCACTGCTTTTTTTCTAGAAAGAAATTAATTTCTGTCCACTTTGTCCATTAAAGGGGTTGTCTCACTACAAAGAATAGCTTTCAAAATGTAGGGAACACTAAATAAAGACATTTCCAAATATATTGCTTTGTTCATTTTTTTTTTTTTTTTTTAAGGAGCCACATGTGATTTTATCCTCTTCTGTTCTCTCTCTGGTTCCCCAAGTGACCGACCTGTGTACTTTTCCCCCTGCTGTTTGTTCTATCTGATAGCAGAGAGTGACATCATCACACAGGTCATGGCAGCTCACCAGCTCACAACTTTGGACAGTGAGAGCTTGTTTGTTATCTGATCTTTCAGACAAAAGCCAGTAATTACTGCTGTTTACATTAGCTCAAAAACTTATCAAGTCCTCAGAGAAGGTAATTTAGCTAATCTAGACTGATAAACAGAGAAGTCTGAATACAAGGAGCTCATATGCTAATTACAGACAGCTTGACCAGGAAATGACAGAGCAAAGCAGCATTATTTTATTCATGCATCCTATGAAACTTTGAGATGAGACAACCCCTTTAACTGTGCCATGTAATGTTTTTCAAATCAATAAGGTTGGACCTCTTTCTCAGACAACAGTAGCGTACATAAAACAAGGATATTTTTTTCAATCAAGGACAACCCCTTTAAGTGATCTATAAACTTACATCTCACAAACTGTCCCCATTTCACTTCCTTTCATTTAAATCCATTTGCCAGCAATAACCTCCAGCTTTTGAGTGCTGTATATGTCCGGGTAATCTTTTATCACATGCATAAGGCCTTGACGTTCTATGAAAATCACTCTCTAACACAACTTCTTTCTAATCACATGCTCAAACCATCATCAACATTCCCTTTTTCCAAGTATACCACAGTCATGATTCCTTATAAATGTACCAGTGTTCACAGATTGCTAGTTGCTTCACCATCGACCGTTTGAAACATGGTTGTCAGGATTCTGATTCTTTTGTGGTCACTTTGCAATTTAAAACATTTGGAGGTGATACATACCACCGTTTCTTAGCTGATTTTATACAACAGTGTACTAAGGGCGACATGTCAGAATTGGACTTCAGCTTTTTTTGGTGTATTTTGTGTCGAAAAACTGCTGTAGCCCTTTTCTTTATATATATGAACTGTCATACACCGAAATTAGGTGCAGTTTGTGCCAGACACAACACACTTGAATGCACCTAAGTTATGCACCCAAAATATGCTAGCTATGCGCCTAACATATGCTATACGCCTAAGTTATGCGCCTTAAAATATGCTATGCAAGGCATAAAACACACCAGATTTGACAGGTTCATACATTCAGATGCACTATACACTCATTTAATGTGCCTTAAAACTGTCATGCCAGCGCCTCTTTTCTGACATGTCGCCCTTGGTTTTTTCCTCTCAGATTCCTTAGAGGGGTTTTATAGTTAGTTAAAAATAGAAAAAAAAAAGCAAAAGGGCCAGGATGGGAAAAATTCTCCATACATGAAGAGGCACATGTATGAAAAATGGCGCTGATTAGACAGTCATACTTCTCAGTAGGTTAGTGTAGCATTTGTCAGTATGTATGAAAGTGTCTCACAGCACTCTATAAATGTGTCCCATTGTGAAACAAAAACGTGTCAAAATGTGCGGCAAAAAAGTGTCTGAGACAAATTTTGTCTCAGCCTTGTTATTTTGAAAATGGCATTGACTATTACTCCAATTTTGCAGCGCATTCTGTTGAGACACATTCATATATGTATTTAATCTTTGGAAGGTGGGGCCCTCTAAGAATTGACATTTGAAGATGTCAGACGTGCACCCATTTTTGGTGCAAGACCTTTTTAGATATATGTCGGACAGGGCCCATGACAGTTTTTTTTTTACGCAAATCATGCCAATAAACTGGCACAGCCCATTTCCTACATGTCCCACAGGGAGTTTAATGGAACATGCCTTAATTTTCTTTCTGCCAGATTTGTACACTACATCCTGGGCCATGTGGCACCAAACACAGGAGAAGCTCGTACTCCAGTCGTTAATGAGCACGAACCTCTCCTGTGTATTGGGACGAGGACCGGGAAGTAAACAGGAGCAGATCCTGAGAGGCTTCAGATTGGCAGTGGCGTATTAGTATCCCTTTTTTCTATTTGTCTCCATTGTGGCAACATTTAACCATCACTTTAACAAACATTTAACCATCATTTTTTAGTAATTCAGCAATAAACTGAAATTTTGGCATGTTCCATTGGAAGCATTGTTTCTAGGGTAGAATATCTCCAGCATATGGAGCCACAATGAACATCACACACTGCCACCTAAGCTCCAGCAACTCTGCGTGCCACCAGAGGCATAGCTTAAAGGGGTTGTCTCGCTACAATGATTGGGTTTTAATTAAAAGATCTTTAAAAAACAAGCAGCTTTGCAATATATGTTCATTACAAATGTTCTACTGATTTTCAGTTATCCCTGGTAGTAGGAGTGCATCAGCTTCTCAAATCACTATAGCAGCCGACCTGTTGATTTTTATCTCACTGGCTGCCAGTCCTGGTGACTCATCTGCTTCTGAATACAGGTCGGAGCACAGTATGTGATGCTTCTGTAGGGGAGGGGGAGGGAGGACTCTACTCCCAGTGTGCAGCTGTGCTGCCTGGATTAACCCTGTGTGTGCCTGCTCCCTCCTGCTCTCTACACAGAGTGAGGAGAGCAGAGGTGAGGCTGATCAGTGGTCAGAACGATGTGACAGCAGTGAAGTGTGTTACTATAATCATGATGTGTCTGTGGAGCTCTGACTATACTAATAGAACAGATCAGGGGGCATGTGAACGGTTCCTATCCCTCCCTGCTCTGCTGTATTTAGTGACACATCGTGATTATAGTAACACACTTCACAGATGCCCTGTGTCTGTTCTGACAGGGTTTGTTTGTTGTTGCTTGAGATGTCCATGGAGATTTGTATGCTAAGCAGGGGGTATAGGAACACTTACATCCCCCTGCTCTGCTATTAGCATACACAGCTTCACAGTCCTCTGGCTCCATAGCCACTCATAGATCAGCCCTCTCCCTGCTGTCTCCTGACTCTGAGCAGCAGATCTAGGCAGGCACACACAGGGTTAACTCTGGCAGCAAACCCCCTCGCCCTCCCCCTGCAGTCTGAGGAGGAGAGCTGTCTGTGTGCTGAGGGGAAGGGGGAAGGGGGAGGAGAAGAGGCAGACAAGAAGCACGCCCCTGAATTCAAAAATCCTTTGCTGCCAGACACTGAGGTAGGCTGAAAGCCTGTAGTGAGACAACTCCTTTAAAGCTCCTGGACCCAAACGCAAAATCTAAAAAAGGGCCCCAACCATATGCCATTTATAATATTAGTGTCTTCCTAAGTGGCAAAGGGACCATTAGGCCCCCTAAAGCTACAGGGCCAGTAGTGACTGCTACCTCTGCATCCTCCAGAGCTATGCCCTTGTGTGCCACTATATGGCATTCCTGTGGCCTTTTACCTATGAGAAGCAGTTTGAAAATGTTCTTGCCAAAACTATCTAAATACAGCAATATTTTCCATTCTTCCTTAACCAAATATTAGTAAAGCAGTGGAAGACAGCTAGTTTAAACAATATCCACCTAAGTTGCTGGAAGGTTCTGGTTCATCTCAGATGAGCAAAATAATAATCTAACTGATGTGTTGTCTATTTAAAAACATGTCTTATGTGACCTGTGAGAGGACTTTGATCTGTAATAATTATAGTGGGGAAAGATTATTCTCTTTTTTTAAACAAGAATAATGAAAGGAATAAAGAATGAAAATAAATCATCTAGTAATAAAATATAATACATTCTTCATACTCCAAAATATGTACAATAAACCTCTTACTCTAGCACACACTTTCTACAGCTGAATTGTACACATCTTAATCTTTATACAGTATATTCTTTGGCAGTAATATTTTCTTCTTTACACAACATTTGCATTTGCCGACCATTTTAAGCTAAAGATTCATCTACCAAACAGCTGTGCTCCTTTGTCTCCTTGGAGTCTTCTGTACCATGGAAATTACACTTCCCAGTTTTATGCTGGATCGGATTGCTTTCCACAGTCACCTCCTGTGAAGTACTGGAAGAGTTTGCATCAGTATGCTTGAAATAATCCCTCACAGTATTCTTAACAGAAGATGGTAGAATTATACGGATACTCTGACTAAAGGAGGTTATGGTCTTGCTGTGGCTTTTAATATGCGTGTCGTGTTTGGTGGTCTCTTCTATTTGTGGTTCTTTTAACTTCTGCTCTTCATTTATGACCTCATTATCTATGGCAATAGCAGAAAGGTCTTTAGGCATCTTATTAGTTGTTATCTCATTTGGAGAGCTCCTGTTGAGAACATGTTTAAGTTGTGTCTGCCAGCAAGGTTTCTCCACTTCTGGAAGTTGCTTTCTAGACACAGAATGCAGTACAAGTGGAGCATTTTGGCCATAGAACATAGTCTGTGGAATTTGGAATCTTGTTCTTTGGGAATCTGAACTATTTGAATCAATGTTTAGATTCTGGTCACTTAGACTTTTCACTGACATGATGTTAGGAGACATAAAGAAAGTCACTTTTGTACGCTGAGGACAATCATCATTGGAAGACTCCTGTTTTCTAATCTCAACGTGCTTGATAGAGGTTTCCTTTTGAACACAATAGCCATTTGCTGGGCCAGATTCAGCTGTAAAATGATCGAATTTTGATTCTTTTTCAATTTCTTTGGCTTGTTCTGGGAAATGACAACTTAGTTTGGATTCCTTGTCCAAACCTACCCTTTGAATGTCACTTTGAACTAGGACATCATTATTGGCTTTATCACTCTCTCTTATTGCATTATCCATTTCCCACTGCATTTCCCAAGAGTCGAGATCACAAGTGTTGCCACCAAAAAGAGTATTCATAGGCATATGCCACTCTCTTAATTTCTTTTTGGTGATTTCTGGGGAAAGTGTGTGCAATCTAGCTGATGTCCCAAACATAAAAGGTAGAGAAGTGACTTCACTTGGACTAAAAACAGACGACTCTGAACAATAAGAGAAAGTACTATCCAAGGAACTTAAAGAGGAGATAGAAGGAGAGGTGGTAGTGAGGAAAGACTTGAAAAGCTTGACCTGTTGGAACCATTAATCTTTTGTGGATTTCTTTCTTTCATTATTGACCGTGTCTGAGCTGACCTCCAAAAAGCATGTGGAGTGTTTTTCACACTGGACCTAGGGTCTTCATTTAACAATTTCTGACCTTCAAGCTGTAGTTGCTTGAGCTGATTTATGTAATCAATATGATTGTGTATTATGGTAGCATCACAGCTAGACTGGCGAGCAACTGGTTCATGGACCTGGGCAGTATGTCTAGAACTGAGACAAACACTTGGTTCTGAAGAGCATCTGTCTCTAGCTGAACTCAGAAAGCAGGCAGAAGCAGAACCAATGCAGTTTGTTGGGTCATTGCTATAGCATTCCATAATGTCCATTTTTGTTTTGCTTTGATAGCAGGCTGCTATTTCACTAAACAGATCCCAATCTTCTTTGTCTTCTAAGAGCAAAGATTCATCAAGCATAATATCTTCATCTTTCAATAAATTTGTTTCAGACTTGTCCAAGTCTGAAGATGCAGATTCAAGTTCATCTGAGGAATAATGTCCATGGATGAGTTGTACACCTATGGAAAACATGAAGAAAAAATGTCTGCTGTAAATCATGAATGTATGTCAGCATCAATGGAGACAACGTCTGCTAGACATTTACTTTTTTTTTTTTTTTTTTTTTTAGAAATACCATAACATATACCTTACAGACATAAATATTTAATTTAATATAACACGCTGATTATCTGCAACTGCTACTATAAGTAGCATGGGAGCTAAATGGGGAATCTATCTGTGCTCTGTATGATTTGCCTCCAGAATCTCCATTGCTATAATGATAGATAAAAAAGTAATAACCAAGGACATTTTGGCCTAAAACAGGCATAATGATAAAAGGTGGAGATTCATTTTAAAGGGGTTCTCTTACTAAGCCAATATCAAACTACCTTTAGCTGTCAATAAAGGTTGCTTACTAAAAAGGCTTATACAGCTCTAATTACACTCAATCATAAAACATCCGGAGTAAGCTAAGAAGCTTCCACTAGTCACAATCATCATTTTATCATGTAAGCATGCCTACAATTATACATGCAGATAAATATACACAGTCAAATTGCATTCTTATGATTACTAGGTAATAGCCAGGATACCCGTCGTGTGTAATGTGGACAGCTACTAGATGAGTGACTCATTAAGGTCCTGTGTAGGTTGTCATACTGTAGGTACACAATGATCCAGGTGGTCCACAGCTGCTCAGATGGAAAATTAGGGGACCAGGGGAGTACTTGGAGGTCTTGGTCATGCTCTTCCAGCCAGTGTCAGACAATTAGTTGTGTGACATGTTGCATTGTCTTGATGGAAGATCCCATCCACCCCAGGGATAACAATCAGCATGTATTATTATTATTATTATTATTATTATTATTATTATTATTATTTATTTATTTATTTTAGAGTGCCATTGATTCCAGGTCACTGTACATTCCAAGGGGGTTACATACATAACATATGTCAAACAAGTACAATGGTGATGATAAATGACTTACAACTGGTACAGAGGGAGAGAGGACCCTGCCCATGAGGGCTTATAATCTACAATGGAGGAAAGAGACAGAAGGTGAGGGGCAGACATGTTTGTGGGGGTAGTACAGTGGCAGCAGAGTTATTATAGGTTATAGGTTCCTAAGGAGATGGGTTTTCAGGTTCTTTTTAAGCTGGAGATAGTGGAGCAGAGTCTGGTGTGTTGGGGCAGGGAGTTCCAGAGAATGGGGGAAGCATGAGAGAAGTCTTGGAGATGTTTGTGCGAGGAGCTGACAAGAGGAGAGCAGAGGAGAAGGTCCTGTGATGATCGGAGATTGCGTGCGGGGACATATCTGGAGATTAAGGCAGAGATGTATGGATGAGAGACGTTATGGAGAGCATTGTAGGTCATGGTTACTAACTTGAAAATAATTAGCTGGGCAATGGGTAGCCAGAGAAGGGATTGGCAAAGGGGAGATGCAGAGGAATAGTGAAGAGAGGTGGATAAGATGGGCAGCAGAGTTGAGTATGGTTTGAAGGGGAGCAAGAGTGCTAGATGGAAGGCCACAGAAAAAGGTGCTGCAGTAGTCTAGGCGAGAGATGACAAGGGCATGGACTAGCATTTCTATAGTGTCGAAGTTGAGGAATGAGCGGATGTGAGAGATATTTTTCAGGTGGAGGCGGCAGGCAGAGGTGAGGGCTTGGTTGTTTGGTTTGAAAGACTGAGTCGAAGGTTAATCCAAAGCAGTGGACTTGCAGGACAGGTGAGAGTGTAGAGCCGTTGACTGTGATAGAAAGATCAGGCAGAGGGATCGAGTGGGATGGTGGAAAGATGATGAATTTGGGTTTCTCCACATTTAGTTTTAGGAAACGGAAGGAGAAGAAGGAGGACATGGACAATAGACAGTCTGGGATTCGGGAGAGAGTTAATATCCGGAGATGTAGTGTTGGGTGTCATCAGCATACAAGTGGTACTGAAAGCCGTGTGATGATATGAGCTGACCCAAGCCAAGAGTGTAGAGAGAGAAAAGTAGTGGACCCAGGACTGACCCCTGGGGGACACTAACAGAGAGTGGGTGAGAGGAATAGGTGGTGTCAGAGTGAGAAATGCTGAATGTCCGATCAGTGAGGTATGAGGAGATCCAGGAAAGCGCCAAGTCTGTGGTGCCGAGGGAGGAGAGGATTTGTAGCAGGAGGGAATGGTCGACAGTGTCAAAGGCAGAGGACAGGTCTAGGAAGAGAAGGACAGAGTATTGGTGTGAGGCTTTAGCAGTGGGTAGGTCATTGGTGACCTTGGTTAGGGTGGTTTCGGTAGAGTGGTGGGGTCAGAAACCAGGTTGTAGTGGGTCAAGAAGAAAGTTCGAGGAGAGGTGAGAGGACAGTTGAGATAGACATGCTGCTCGAGGAGTTTGGAGGCAAATGAAAGCAGTGAGCTAGGGCGATAGTTAGACAGTGAGAAGGGGTCAGGAGGAAGTGATCTGCAAAGATGGATTCATACTTAAATCGGTTGAGACTGCCTTCCACATGGATGAATGGCCCAGAGTATACCATGAAAACATTCCCCAGACCATAACCAATTCCAATACTGCCATAAAAAATGCAGACTTTTATGCCAATGCAATTTCATTAGCAGAGGTGCATTAGCCATCCGTCAGCTACAGAGCTTTATATGCAGTAGAGTACGCTGAATTGTTGTTTAAGACACCTGGATTAATTTTGGTGGTGAGCTGTTCCACTGTAGTGTGTTGGTTCCTCATTATACACCTTCATAGCCAATGTTCACCTCTCACATCAGTGGCATATGGTGCACTGCAGTTTCTATGTTGCTTTTCGTAATGATGCCATTTGTTCATTCACCAGACACTTTCACCACAGTGGTATGAGAACAGTTCACAAACTGCTGTTTTAGAAATACCGACACCCCTGGCATGAAATCCATTGATCGTCCCTTTTAAAACACTTTATAAATCATCTCTTTTACACATGACCAGAGTGAAGGATAGTATATGACAAAGATCCTTCAGTTTAAAAGTACTAAAATTAAATTTTATATACACAACTGGAGTTACTTTATCTGAAAGTTCATGTGAATGGAAGAAGGAGATCTGAAGCTCTAAAATTATGGACCGATTTATCACCTAAGTGTCCTAAGTGAAGACCCTGCTCTTTGATGCCCTTATACCCTATTAGGTACACAACCAAACTACAATATTTTTTTCATCACTTTTTTTTTTATTAAAATGTTTATTTACCTGACAAGTCATCTATGCTTCCTGATTCTTGCTTTTCGTGTTTGCTGAAGAGAGATTCTGTATCTTTCCCAAAGATAAGTTCATGATTTTCTATCAAGAACTGTACCAGAAGAGCCACCTGTATGAACAAACCAGATAGTTTAGCTGGAGTACTGCTACTACATACCATTTAAAAATCTTGTTTTCCCTAATTAGGAAGACAATGGCCCATATGTATGAAAAGTGTTGTTGTCTAAACTGTGGTTTGCAGTGCTGCGACGGTGTAGAGTACATGCTTATGTTTGTGTCACACGACACTTCATAAATTTGTCACATTGTAAGACAAATTGTCCGTGCGCCAAAACGTGTTCTATGCTATGACAAATTTAGTCTTAGCCATGTCATTCTTAAAAAGGCAACACTAAGGACACATTAGCTGTGACACTTCTAAGCATGTGAGATATATAAATATGTCTTATCGTATGCATTGGCATAGATTTGCCCACTGTGGAACGGCACAGCCAAAAGTGTTGGCCTTGTCGTACCAAATTATTCTGATAGGCGCAAATCTTTTATAAATTTGTCTTACATGATGCACAACCTTATTTCTGTCATAACCTATGTCAGAAAACTGGCCCAACAACTTTCATGCATCTGGGCCAATGTTTTTTTGGGGGTTTTTTTTTGCCTCTTTTGCACTATTTTCGCATTGACTTGCTATAATTAAAATTACTCTTAAATTAGACAAAAATGTTTAGATACTAAGGAAATCCGCAAAAAAGGAACAAAGTGTGCAGACATGCCAAATATACAGCGTCCAGCTGAAAGGTGGACATCCGCCAGCAACCCCGGCTTCACACAAAATGAGTCTCCAGTACATTCACTATTTCTTTCCATCACTTAGGGAAACATTTCTATAATTAGGATGTTTGGAATGCAAGATAGCAAATATACATATTAACCACACCATGATCCCTGCCCTGTCAAACTTACTGTGTCAGGAGAAACAAACTAAACATGACTGGACTGCTGATTAGTGTTGAGCGATTACGTTGGCCATCGACATCCGGTCGGAAGGGTCGATAGTGTCGACCCATCTTCGACAAGATAGTCGATGGTCGATGTGAAGATTTATGATCGATGACCCTTTAAAGTCTATGGGAGAGCCAACAAACAACCTTCATTTTTACACCCGAACAGGGCTGGAGAAGCGGAATTAAAAATCCAAACAGTCAAATGGATACGTGCTAAATCTTAGGCAACACATTTAGGTTATTAAAAGCCACAGAAAAAAAATCACAGACCATTCACTATCCCTGTCTTGTACCACAGCATGGGCCACCCTTTAAAACCTGCATCACCCACAAATTAAAAAGTGCCAGAAGGCAGTATGATTTGAACCATCATCTTACTTGAACTGGACATTGAGTATCCCTGTCCTGGAATGCAGCATGAGCCCCAACCTGATGCCCCCCAGATTTAAAAAGTCCCGGAAAAGGAGCTTTCAACCACCTTTTTTGTTGAACGGGACATTGACTATCCCTGTCCGGGGCCACAGCATGACCCCCAAACCTGCATGACACCCAGATTAAAAAAGTGCCGGGAAAAAGGGAGTTTTCAACCACCATTTTAGTTGAACTGGACTTGATTCCTTTTCCGGGACGCATGACCCCCCAAAACCCATGACCCCAGATTAAAAGTGCCAAAAAAAGGGTCTTTAAACCACCAGTTTAGTTTCACTGGACATTGACTATCCCTTTTGGGGGCCACAGTATGAGCCCCCCAAACCTGCATGCCCCCACTTTTAAAAAAAAGTGCCGGAAAAAGGGTCTTTCACCACCTTTTTAGTTTCACTGGACATTGACTAACCCTTCCCTGGGCACAGATAGCCCCAAACCTGCATGACCCCAGTTTTAAAAAGACCGGAAAAAAAGGAGTCTTTCAACCACCATTTTATTTTCACGGGACATAAAAATTTCCCTGCCCTGGAAACCAGCATGACCCCCAAACCCTGCATGACCCCAGATTAAAAAGTCCCGGAAAAAGGAGTCTTTCAACCCCCATTTTAGTTTACTGGACATTGACTATACTTCCCGGGCCCCACACATGGCCCCAAACCCTGCATGACCCCAGATTAAAAAGTGCCAAAAAAAAGGAGTTTTTCAACCACCATTTTTTTCACTGGACAAAGATATCCCTGTCCGGGGCCACAGATGAGCCCCAAACTTGCATGACCCCAGTTTAAAAAAAGTGCCGGAAAAAAAAGGACCCCTTTCAACCCCATTTTAGTTTCATGGACATTGACTATACCTGTCCTGGGCCACGCATGACCCCCCCAAACCTGCTACCCAAAAAAAAAAGTGCCGGAAAAGGATGTTTTAAAACCCCCATTTTAGTTTCAATGGAATATACTGCCCTGTCCGGGGTGGGCCTTGTCCCCCCCGTATAGTGGGACCAATTGAGCTTCATTTGGGAAATCCGGTGGTTAACGCCCCCTGTTCCCCCCAGGTCCCTTTTTTTGGCTTTCTTTTTCTCATTTTACAAAAAGTGCTGGGGGGAAATTGTCTCTTACTTTTTTCTCGCCCGGCTTCTACTCCTGTCCTCTGAAAAACCCACATCGGGTCAAGTCTTCCTGTACCTCCTTTGTAAAATTAGGGGTTTTTTTTTACAGCTATTTTGTACATGAAAGTTTTTTGTAGTTTAATTCTAGAAAAACACTTTTTAAAAATGGTGGAACCCCACCTGTCTTTGTTTCTTTTTTTAATTGTTTTTAATGGGTTGTCTAATACAGGGATTGAAGTTGTTAAAGATTTGCAAAAACAAGTCTTTTGCAATATGTGTCCTTTTTAAGTGTCCTCCCCTTTTCCCTTTTTCTGACAGCACCACACCCTTGACCACTTTGGACAATTGTGAAAAACAAATGTCTGTTAAAACAACATTTTTTTTATAATAGGACCTTAGTATAGCTGCATGTCCAGCCAAATCCCCCCAAAAAATTTCAAAGCATGACCCTTGAGCCAATTTGGACAATTTAAAAGAACAAATGTCTGTTGGAAACAAAATTTTTTTTTATAATAGGACCGTGTATTGCTCATTTCAAAGCAGCATGACCCACAAAATATAAAAATGACTTCTCAGAACGTTAAAAATTGTGAGGGAGAAATGCCACTTAAAAGCCACATTTTGTTCCAAAGGACCATGATTATTGTGTATCTCACGCAACAGCCCCCAAAAAATTAAAAATTTGGGACTTCTCACCCCACTATTAAAAATTGTGAGGGAGAAATGCCATTAAAAACCCACTTTTTCTGTTTCCAAAGGACCATGATTATTGTGTACCCACAGCTACATACCCCCAAAAAATATAAAATGATTCTCACCACTTTTAAAAAAATTGTGAGGGAGAAAGCCATTTAAAAGCCACATTTCTTTCCCAAAAAGGACCTAATTTAGCGTATCACAGCAACATGACCTCAAAACCTTTGACAATGCGAAAATTTCAAAAGATAAAGGAGTAAATGGAATCGTTGTTGTCTTTAACCTTGCTGTTTTTTTCGTCTCCTCAAGCAAAACCAGCAAATGAACTGTTGGGAAAAGGAATAAAAATTGCAGTAAAAAATGATCTTTTTAAAAAAAAAATTTTTTCAAGGCCTTTTTCTGTTTGAAGGGGAAAAAAGTGAAGAAGACGGCAACTAATCGGTGACCTCGGCAATTGGGGCCAAACATCATCAGAGATCCATGTTTGATTCATCTTGATAAAAAGTAAACGATCCACATTACTGGGGAAAGGGAGGTTTGTCTGAAATGACCCCTCCAGCGTGCGATGGTGCTAGATATGACTCTGGCTGTGGAGGACAACACCTCTTTGGGTGGGACGAGCTCAGGCCATTCGTCCTTTTTTGGATACCCAGAATCTTTTGGGGCCGGGAAAACACATACAAAAACATCGGGTTGGAGCAGATAGCCCTGCACCATGATCTTAAGCTGGTTCTGTGTGTTGATGGTTCCCTGCTTTGCATGCATTGATGAGGTGGTAAATAAAGATTGCCAGGGGTCACCCATTGGGCCCTTCTGCCCCTTCCCTGCTCTGCTGCTGCGCTACGGCTATTTGGGCACTCTATGGTCCGTCGTGTTTTTGTTCCCCCGTGACTTTGAAGAACGTGAAGCAGCCAAAACAGATTTTCCCCATTTGATCAACAGAAAGGTTCCTTTCCTGCATTTTACTCTTATTTGGTGGGTGGAAGGGAAAGTGTGAGTTTTGTTTTGTACCGGGGATCCAGGAGGGGGGCCACCCAGAAAATGTTGTTTCTTTTTTGAGGGCCTTAATGCGAGGATCAGTTGGGGGAAAAAATGGAGCATCCAAGCACTCATGTGAAGATGGAGCCTTGATTTCCCAAGCCCTGGGTTGAGGGGGACTAGCAAACTGTCTTCCTCTCTTCCCCCCCGCCTCAAATTGCGCCCAAACCTCTTTCCAAGGCAGGGGGGTCGGTAACGTTGGTTCTAGGGAAAACCTCCTCCCCCGCTTCCTCCCGGGACAGTTTAACACAGCCCTGACTTGCGAGATGATGTAACCTGAGAGCTGATGTCTGCCTTGCCTGCCCTGGACCCCCAACCACTGCCCCCAAGAAGACCGATAAAATTGAGAAAAAATGTCGGGGCCTTGTGGATTCGAGGAGGAAAGGGTCCGTGTCCCATCTGTGTCTGTCTCCTCCTCCCTCGCTGGGGGACCCCGTTGTTTCAGATGTCCCAAAAATGTTCCAGAACTAAGTCACCACAATGTCATGGACAAGGGCATCGCCCCCACTGCATTTTGGTGGCTTCTTCAAAAATGGCAAGGATGGTGCAGAGCTCTTCACCTGCCTCCATTCGGGGGGCTCAACACCCCCAGGTCCGCACCCGTGGTTGTCACCATGTGTCACTTCGTATTTCGTAATGGCATTGCGTGCTGCCAAATCGTGGAGATGTGGAGGGTGGAATTCCCGGGTTGCCAGTCAAAATGAGCGGTTGACGTGAGGCCGAGTGAGCTGGGCCCAAAGCAGCCAGGCGGACGAAGCAGGGGGGGGCGAAAGGGGGGGAAATGCGAACTTAACTTTGGGCCTTCCCCAGAGGCAGTCCAGACCTGGGTAGCCCCTTTAGAAATTTCTGGACACAAATTCATGACATGTGCCCGGCAAGGGATGTGCTCCAGCCTACCGATCAAAGGGCGGCCGCAGATTTCGCCCCTTACGCACACCACCTTGCCTGGCAAAAGGTTTTTGTCACCCAGAGCCTGGTCTGTGTGGAGAGCCTCCACACTCCTCCTGTGTTGGCGGTCTCCCGCAGATTAATTTTAAAAATGGCCTGGTTTCATGGGACATGATGCCACCAAGGACCCTTGGGGAAAAACCCCGCCCACCCTGCGGTTTTGAAGAGCGTGCGCCGAGCCTGAGAGCCACCGTCACCCCAGAGACATCCACCCAGCCACCCCGTAGCTGTCCCGGTTTTGCGGCCCTTGGGCCGGAGATATCCATGTGTCGGTGGTCAATGGATTTTCCGGCCCAGATGCAGACAACGCGCTTGAAATTTTGTGACAAGTGGCTGGCCAGGGCAGGGGCGGCTTTTCTGGAAAGAAATGCCTGCTCGGATTGGTTTGGGGGCAGCAAGGGCCAGAGTGGCGGAACCCATCTGTGCCCCCAACGGAAAGCAACATTTCCCCAAAGGGCCCAAAAGCTGGCAATGCCGACATTCAGGCTTTTTGCTTTTGGGGTGGTTTGGGGTTAAAGGGTTTTTTCTGCTCCCCAAAAAATGGAAGACAGAAGGCTGGCGTAGACTGCCCCTGTAGGGGTGCGGTCGTCAAACTGGGGGGAAGGAGAAGGGGGGGATAGGTCTCTGGTGGGGATGGTACTGGGGGACGGGGGGGCTGAAGCTGAGGGTGATCCCTGATCATGACTCTGAGGAAAGGGGGGCTGAGGAACGCTTGAGGTGGCGGGGAGGAAGGAGGCGGAGACAAGAGGGTGTGACAGTGGTTGGAGGCCGGCCGGTCTTTTGGCCCTTTTTTTTCCCAATGTTGCCCCCCATTTCAACTCATGCATTCATGCATGGACTAGAATGTTGGTGGTGGTTTCCCCTAAGGGGCTTGCCCCCCCCACTTATGGTTTAGGCAAAGGCGGCTAGACACGCGGGTGAATCAGAGGCTGCCTCAAAGAAGGCCCCGGTTGGAGTCCTGGACCTTTTTGACGGCGATAAGCGAGGAGGGGGGGGGTTTGCGCTGACAGTGGCTGGCGGAATCATATCATGGACTTCTGCGACCACCCTCTCCTTTTTGAGGCGGAACCCCCTTCTGACATACCCCATCTTTCCCCCCCCATCCAGTGATAAACGCCGCAAGCAAATTCGCTGAAAAGACCCCGTTGGATCGCAATGTCGTCATCATCATCATCATAAAAACAGTGACTTCTCGTTCCCAATTCTGCTCCAGAGCTGCGGGCTCAAGCAAGAGGGACTCAAGGGTTGCCGACCTCCCACCTGGGGGTCAGAGCAGAGAAAAACTCATTTTGGCCTCTTGATCTTTTGACATGCCTTTACCCAACCCCTTTTGTCATCAAGAGGTCTTAGAAAATGGGGTTATACAGTGGTGGGACACGAGTTGACATTTGTGCTGCTTCATTTGGAAAGGTGTGATGATGCTGATGACGCTTTGTGGCCTGACGGGGAGGCGAGGAGGTAAGTCTGGGTGCAGGTTGCATTAACCACTGAAGGACAGATTGGCGACGCGTTCGTTATGAGTTACAGGGCCCTGACCCCGCGAGCAGGCCTGACGGTCCTGCAACCGCGATCCCCTGGGATGGTGTTGTCGCCCCGACTGGAAGGAGCACCTTCTCTCGTACCTCACCCTTTATGTCCTACCCCCCCTTTGCTGCTTTTTCCCCCTGCATTTCACTCCTGTTCAAAAAATTTTAAAAAAATTTGAGAGGGATGGAAGAGTTTTGGGAAGTCTCTTATTAAAAAACGGCAAATCACAGATTCTCAAATCCCCCAAATCAAAACAAAATTGCTGTATTCACATTTAACGTAGAGTAGATTTCAACAAAGCTGGCCGCGCCAAAGGAAAAAAAAAAACCTATCTGAAATGTATTAATAATACAAGTATTTTTGGACCTTTCAATTCACCTGGGTGATAAAAAATTGCTGTATTCACATTTAAGTGCAAGGGCCCCAATAAACAAGCGTGTGCGCCAAAGTCAAAAACAGTATCTGTAATGTATTCGGATAAAAAAAAGGTATTTTTTTGGCACCCATCAAAATTTACCTGTGGTAAACTACACAATTGGGATTCAAATTTAACTGCAAGGTGGCCTTTCAACAAATCTGGACTGGGCAAAAGAGAAAAAAACATGTATCTGTAATGTAATCGTATAAAAAAAGGTATTTTTTTTTTGGGACCATCAATTCCCTGTGGGGAACCAACAATTTTGGGTTTAAATTTAACTGAAAAGGGGGCTCTATCAACAAATTTGGACTGGGCAAAAATGCAAAAAAAACGTATCTGTAATGTATTCGGATAATAAAAGGTATTTTTTGGCACCTATCAATTCACCTGTGGCGACTACAAATTGCTGTATTCACATTTAAGTGCAAGGTGCCTCAATGAACAAAGCTGTAGTGCGCCAAAGTAAAAAAACACGTATCTGTAATGTATTCGGATAATAAAAGGTATTTTTTGGCACCTATCAATTCACCTGTGGTGACTACAAAATTGCTGTATTCACATTTAAGTGCATGGTGCCTCAATGAACAAAGCTGTAGTGCGCCAAAGTCAAAAAACACGTATCTGAAATTTATTCGGATAATACAAGGTATTTCTGGCACCTATCAACCTGTGCTGACTACAAAAATTGTTGGATTCTAATTTAACTGCAAGGTGGATATATCAACAAAGGTGGAATGGGCAAAATTGAAAAAGAAAACACCTATCTGAAATGTATACTGATAATTAAAGTGGAGTTTTGCACCTAACAAAGAGACCTGCAGTTACTAGAAAAGATGTGTATCCTAATATAAGTTCAGGCTGCCCAATATCCAGGAAATATTTCAATAGAAAACTGTTAATAATAAAGCTATTGCAGTGCAATGTCTACACTAAGTCTTGGTGAACTTTATCCAGTATTCTTTATAGAGCTTGTCTGTGTTCGCCCGCGGGGGCCCCCTCCCCGCTCCCCCCCGTGACTTTACAGCGGTAGATGCTCCTTTAAAATTCTCTACCTAACTACATAAAATCTTCCAATCTCTAATCTAACTAAGTTGTAAGGATCACAGCTAATAGTAGAGGTTTCTCTGTGAAGAAATAGAATAATTTCGCTGAGCTGGTTGGACACAGGCAGAGCGCACGTCCTACTGCTATGAGACGCTGAGAGACACTGAGGCTGAACAGGAAGGGCTGTTCTATGTAAAACGAGGTCATGTGATTTTTCCAGCCAATCGCAACCATACACATCCCAGTCATGACGTCGCACACACATCTCACCCTGCTCTATTCTGTAAGCTGATTTGCTGGCCGCCAAAATAACAGGAAGCGCCGAAAATGGCGCGATCTTAATAGATGATGCACAGATTTTAACCTAAATTATCGCATGATCTAAAAATTTCGATCAACATAAAAACTGTGCCGATTTCAACTTTGTCGATAATAATCGCTCAACACTACTGCTGATAAGAACCAAATAAACCAATGTTTTATAAATTTCCTTTTTCCCTATAAAAAGTCTCAGGTAGTAGGAGAAAAAATAAGGAACATAAGTTTCCCCACACTAAGCTCCTAGCGCCAGCTATTCCTTGGCAGCACTTGATTTATTAGTAGCTGTTTAGTGTCCTCTCAAATTAATGACCCAGTGTCATCTACTGGGAACGTGGCAAGTAACTGAATGTCCTATCTTGAGCTTCCCTATTAAAAACAGTATTTTTTTCTTTGGACTTTACTATATCAGAGGCAAATTATGAACCTGAACAATAATGACAAACTAAGAAAACTATAGGGGTCTTACATGTAGCAAAAGAAATTCAGAAACTAGGGACTAGAGATTAGGTCCTATTTACTGTCAATTAAGTTATAGAGTTTAGTAAGGCTTTTATGACTGATCTGTTCCCTAGGAAAATACAGGATAAAACATAAAGGCAAATAATATGAACAAAGCCTAATTGCCATGGTGGGCCTAGCCATAGGCATCAAAGGGGTTTTCTCACCAGGCAGTTTCACAGTGCCAATTTTAGGCTTACGGTACACTTCCTGGTCGGCTGTAGGTTGGTTTATAACAGTGATTGAAACATCAGCTCTGCTTCTCCTAGCTATACCTGTTTCATTGAAATGAGTGCAAGAGATATATAAAGTGCACTGCACAGGCTGCAGAGCTCTAAATAGTGTTTACTTAGCAAAATGCAAAGCTTTCAAAGTCCATTGCTAGAGATAAGACTCTGCAGGGGTGACTCAGAATGGACAGACTGCATGGCTGATGACAGCTTAGAGCAATGAGAGAAAAGAAACAGAAGGGAGAGATGTTCATAACCAGAGAAACTTTTGTGGTCTAAGACATGATATAATCTTCTTTGTACCATAGCCAGAGAAAAATCAACAACGTATTTTGAAAAGTCTTCAATTATCTATCCTTTTATGAAAAAGCTAATCATTGTAGTGAGATAACCCCTTTAATGTTAAAAAAAAATTCTGATTGTTTACTGGTGAGTCCATCAGAATTTCTAAAAAGAATATTTTTAAATTGCCATCTCCTTAGCTTCATGTCTTCTTGCTACAGTATTCATGTTACAGTATGTCCCACACTGAAAAACATTTTACATATATCATATGAGGTAACAGATATTACAGAAGTGGGCCACAAGCAGAGGTACAGGAATGTCAACTCTCAGCCAGAGGGGAGAACTATTACAAAAAAGTGTCTTGTTCTGCAGGACCTCTCCTTTCCAATATTTCACAGACCATTGTGTGGTGTCTCAGAGTGGGGTTGGGAGGGAGAAAGTACACTTCTACATTGATGTTTATCTGATTCCTTTTTCCCTTGCACTGTATGTAATTTAAAAATGCAATGTCATGCTGACTGTTTTAAAACAGGTTACATCAAGGGTTAATGTATTGTGAAAGCCTAAGCAAGGATGGTTACCTACGCAACAAGGAGTTCTGATTGAGTTCTATACCTGTTCAGTTCAGCAACCACATGATCTAGCTCTGAACTGATTCTCAGTCCAGAGCCAGCTTCTAAAACTCCTGGCCCTGAGTCTAGGAAGAAGACCGATAAGACCAGTGAACCAAAAACTGAAAGGGATGACCTGATAATGTATGGATTGGAGTCCTTAACTAAAGTGGAAGTACATGAGGAGGAAGTAAGTCAAGTGGTCAGTTCATGTGTAGAGGGCCTCTGGCCTAGCTCAACCCACTAGCCACATATAAGGTTCCAGATCGCATGGAGTGATCAAGTAAGCTACTGTGGAGTAGTTATACAAATATGGTTACCTAGAACTTTGACCCATCCTTGCAACAGCTTTTCTGAAAGTGGACTGTGATATGTGTTTACCTGAAAGTAGGCTATTCTCAGGTATACAATCTAGCCTGGAGAAAAAAGAAGTTGTTGTCATTTTGAACTCCAAACTTCCTCCTGTCTATTATTACTGCACCAACACCATGGACACCTTCACCACCATCAGGGCAGTGAGCCTAACATTTTCAAGAGTGTGGCCCGGTGGAATAGAGGAGGAACAGCACCTACTCCCCCACCTGCACACTCACTTATCACTGTGATGTTCCCAGGGGAGTATGAGAGGACCGGTTGACAGCTACTACCCCCATCCTTTCCTCTGCTGCCTCTTGGTCATCATAACTGTTGAATGGGAAATGTGTAATGCTCACTTTCTCCTATGATGGAACTGCGGAAGCAAATTGTCACAGGTCCCATCAATGAGACACTTAGTGATCACCATATGCATCCTTTCAAGGCTCTGTTCATATCAGCATTGAAGGCTCTGTCATAGATTTTATCACATTCAATTAAAAAAATATATGTTTCTGCCCAAGTGCTGTTTGGAGTTTACAGACTACCATTAGATAAAATATTGTGGAGCCAGGGTGTGGCATACCACTGCTATTCTGATTATACCTAATGACAGTATACCTCTCTTTAATGCCTGAAATAACTCATTTCCAGCTATAAATTCCTCTTTAGCTAAAATCTTGAAATAAATGCAAGATGGCTGGCTAAAACCTGAAGTTGATCCACGGTCAGTCGCTAATAGAAAATTGACATTTTGTACATTCAACACTTCTACTTCTAGGAAAGACAACCCTTCATAACTCAGAACACACAGGTATGTTGGGTATAGTTATTTATAGGGCACTTTCTATGAGGAGCCATATGTGTGGCTCCTCCTTATTAAAACTTCAAACTACCACCCAAAGAACATTGCAAGAACCAGACATGATACTCCAACAGAAGCTCTATCTACACTGGTGCACACTTTCATCATCTAACGGCTGGACTACTATAATGCTCTTTATCCAGAACTCTCAGACAAAGCAATACACCATCCTCAGTTTGTTCAAAGCGCTCCATGCTCAACCTCAACATCCTCCCACCAATACAATAAATAAATAAAATGGAGAATAATCTTAAAATGAGCTCACTGACCTTATAGACAACTTAGGCCCCATCTACTTACAAAGGGGTTGTCCACTTTGTAATGTGATTCTAATGTTTTTATTTATTATGTACATAACAGGAAATCACACAACTTTTCTAATATACACCAGGTGAAATAAGTATTGAACAAGTGGCTGATGGATTTCAGCTGGTGTCATGACTTTCTTTGATTTTTGCACCTCTCTTCAATACTTTTTCCTGTATCATTTCTCACTATTACACATAACTTCATTTATAGACATCTATGGTTTGATTTCTTTGCCTGTGTGGATTTGATGGGTTGTTACTGATAACTAGTGAGAATTTCATGTATAAAGCACCTTTAGCGTACATTTACACAACATAAAATTACGCATGTTTTGGGGCATATTTTACGCTGAAATATGCCCCAAAATATGCTTCTAGCATTGTTCTATGCACTCTCATTGATTGCAATGTACAATACATGCTGTTATTCACATGACACATATTTTACAAGCGTATTTGTAACGCATATTTTGGGAAGATTTCACTTGCGTAATTTAAGTACCTTGTCAATTCTTGAGGCGTTTTATCCAAGTGAAAACCCATAGAAACTGTGCACAAATGGCACTACAAACACTTCACACTTTCCCATCAAAATACACCTCTTTTTTTACGTGTATTTTGACGCTCATTTTGGTATGTAATTTTACACTTTTAAATTTATGTTGTGTAAACATACCCTTAAAAATAAATTTACTTAGAAAATTGTTGATGTTTTCAATATTTATTTCACCAACTGTACATGTAGTAAAAATTCTAATTTTGTCCTTCTATTTTACCAATGCAGTTAGCCTCTATTTAAAAAAAAAGATGGAACAGCCCATATTTCTGTCCACAGTAATGGCATCCATGGAATACTTGTATGGACAAAACTGTCATGTGACCGCCACACATTTCATGTGACCCCTGTCACATGGTAACAGTAGTTTATTAAGCAAAAGAACTTCACATGGATTACTATCTCCAGCAGTGTATTATCATCATCAGTAGTATATAGCTATGTCTATAGAGCTAATGTTGAAATACTGTCAAAAATCCGATGGTATTTTAACATCGCTGTACCGCGATTTTCGGCACGGGTTTGCGCACAAAACTGGTCGGTTTTCGGATTTGTTGCTGGCCCAGTACGTTGACTGTAAGAGAATCTGACGAGAATATGGTGGAACACAGAACATGTTCTATCTTCCAGTGGAGGGCCGGTGGTTTAGAAATCCTAAATTAGAAAAACTATGCTGAGTAGACTACAATACAGATTCTCTACTGTGGTCCATGGGGCACTGGTTACAGACAGATTTTTAGAATCCACCGAAAGTTCAACCAGAAACCTGTGCTGTGTAGACATAACCTATGGAGGAGCAGAACTTCTTCAGTATTACTATCTCCAGCTGCATCTTATTATATGACCACCACACAGGTCATGTGACCCTGGTATCCAGGTAACAGTAGTGTATGGAGGAGCAGAACCGCTCCAGTATTACTACCTCCAGCAGCGTCTTATTATGTGACCACCACATAGGTCATGTGACCCTGGTATCCAGGTAACAGTAGTATATGGAGGAGCAGAACTTTTCCACTATTACTACCTCCAGCAGCGTCTTGTCTTATGTAACCACCACGCATGTCATGTGACCCTGGTATCCAGGTAACAGTAGTGTATGGAGGAGCAGAACTTCTCCAGTATTACTACCCCCAGCAGCATCTTATTATGTGACCACCACACAGGTCATCTGATACTGGTATCCAGGTAACAGTAGTGTATAGAGGATCAGAACTTCTCCAGAATTACTACATCCAGCAGCGCCTTATCATGTGACCACCACACAAGTCATGTGACCCCTGGTATCCAGGTAGCAGTAGTGTATGGAGGAGCAGAACTTTTCCACTATTACTACCTCCAGCAGCGTCTTGTCTTATGTGTCCACCATGCATGTCATGTGACCCCCTGGCATCCAGGTAACAATAGTGTATGGAGTAGAAGAACTTCTCCAGCATTACTACCTTCAGCAGCGTCTTATCATGTGATCACCACACAGGTCATGTGACCCCTGGTATCCAGGTAACAGTAGTGTATGGAGAAGCAGAACTTCTCCAGTATTACTACCTCCAGCAGAGTCTTAGCATGTGACCACCACACAGGTCATGTGATCCTGGTATCCAGGTAACATTAGTGTATGGAGAAGCAGAACTTCTCCAGTATTACTACCTCCAGCAGCGTCTTATCATGTGACCACCACACAGGTCATGTGACCCTGGTATCCAGGTAACAGTAGTGTATGGAGGAGCAGAACTTCTCCAGTATAACTACCTCCAGCAGTGTCTTATCATGTCTGCCAGTGTCTGTGGAGAAGCTACTGTCGTATTCTTCTCTTGTATCATCTTTCTCCTTTTTTTTCAGTTAACTTTATTAACAACATAACATCCCTCGGAGAGACAGCAGTGAAGATGCTGCTATAATTACTAGATTAATTATTTCACCATGCTTCCTATTCAGTTACCACATAGATGTCAGGTGACCTTGCTGCTGACTGACTGCAGGAGGTTACATGACTGGATAGTCCATACTGTTCCCAAAGCGGTAGCCGGAACTATGGACAGGAATGTGGACTATGCATTTTCTTTTATTTCTAGGTAGGGGCCGATTGCATTGATATAAAAGAGGTATAGGAGCAGAATTTTAATAAATGTATGTTAGTAAATTGTGTGATTTCCTATGATATACATAGCAAGTAAAGACATTATAAACACATTTTAAGGTGGACAATCCTTTTAAGCCCCAAGCATTTAGATCAACAATTAACTTTCTATAAATCATGTGGAGCCGGGCACTTCTGCTTTTACCTTTTTAGTCGACTTGCTCTCCTCTTCTGGGTCACTGACAGAGGGCAGCCATAACATATTTGGAGCTATGCAGAGGGCAAGGTTGGAAGCAGTCATTTGATTCTCTTCCGAGTTCTTTTCTATATGATTTAGAACAGCAAACAAGTGCTGCAGCAAAATAAAATTTGCTTCTGGAAGCTGGTCCATCAAGCTGAAAGAATAAGAACATTACTAGTAGACACATGATTTATCTGCACCCTATTGATGTGAGGAAGAAAAATAACACACATTTAACTAGCGATTGTTTTTTGAAATGATGAGAACATTAATACTAGGACCTACAGGTCTAAAATGATGACTGCTTCCAACATAGAAAAAAAAAATCTCCAAACTGAGCAAAATAGTGGACTTTTTATGCACACTGTACTGCATTTATCTTTCCTAAGAAGGTTCCATGCTGTTTATTCTCCTACTTGTGTGAAAACTACTGTCTAGCACTAGGTCTTTTTATCAGAATTACTTGTAGGTCTTTAGTGTGGCAGCAGGGCAACCCTTTTCCATATGTTCTATAAAGAACTATGGACATCACAAAATAGAGACTTGCTTATAGGGCCATCTTCTCCAGTAGAGAGTGGTGGAAATCACACTGTGTTATATTACGTATTGTCTACAGGGGAAATGTTTGGCTGTCTAACGCTTTCGCTGGTGATAAAAGCTGGTCAATGGAAGTTTTAGCAGCTAGACCCACTGAAGTCTCAGTTATTCATCAGAATGATTGTCATATGACGATCGCTTTTCAGTAAAACAAACCTCTTAAAATGTTGTTTCCTATCTTTTTACTGTCTTGTGTTGTTTTTCAAGTACTTTTAATTAGAAAGATTCTAATCTCTGAATGGTCAGGTAACCATGTCCATAGGCATGGTCAAGAATCAACGAAACCTTCACAGCTGATCTCTCACAGTTCAGCAACCGTAGGGGGTCACCATTCAAAAAGTTTAATAGACGATTCAACAACTTTCTGCTGTTCATGAATAATTTCTTAATCAAGATATGCTCTTTAAAATCAAAGGCCTTATGTAGCACTTACAGAGGCACTATCTCCTCAATGGTCTGGATAATGAATATCGATACTTTTAAGAGCAAATATTGACTAATTACACATAAACAAAACATATGCATATACCCCACCAATACCGGACTCAATACTGTCAGTAAGTACATAAAAAAAAAAAAAAATATATATATATATCAAGGAAAAATTCTGCAGCACTCATAAGGATGAAGTCAAAAATCCGTTTATTCCCACATATCCTGTGACGGATTTTTTACTTCATCCTTACGAGTGCTGCGGAGTTTTTCCTTGATTTGTTAGTTTTTGGAGCTACTTACCTGGCTTCCTTTTTTCTGCTGGCACCCCGCTTTTGTTTTTTCTTTTGTTTAGGAGTGCTGCTTTTTTCTTGCATATATATATATATATATATATATAACATTTTTTATTTACGTATATATGTTGTCCTGGATTTATAAGTTCTGGATAAGTGTAATACGGGAAATGCAACTGAGTTAGGGAAGCAAGAAGACACAACTTAAGCACATGGTCTCATGACTATGACTGACCTTTTTATGACTTTAATCTTATATTCAGGTTCCTCAATTTCTGTAACCTCCATCCAAAGTCCGTGCATGTCTGAGGATAGAATACTGTCAGGAATATTGCGTAGAAAATCCTAAACAAATATACATGTAGTATGATGGTCAGTTCATCAGGAGAGTCAGACATATGTATTAAAAGGACAGATTTCCTATATAAACTAGTGTATCACATGCGTTTTTAGTTCCGAGGAGCATAAAATACACAATCAAGTCTGGTGTCACAGGAGTTGCTTTTTTACATTAAATGAATTAGTGCTGCATTTCTACAAATAAAACATGAAACAGAGAACATGGCATTGAGTAGTACATTGTATACAATCAAATCATGGTTAACCTTGTATAGTTCAGAAGACCAATGGAGAATATGACATTTCTCCTGGTTGTTTAATCTAGCTGTCACTGAGCTGCCGCTAGTTGACATCACAGGGCCGGCACATAAAGATACAATAAACAGCTCATAGTTTTAGAAGGTTCCTTTCTGGCAGCTGTTTAAAGAAGTTTGAGAAATGTGTTGTGCGTAAACTGCACTGAACCTAATCTGATCCTGATGGCTCCACAAAGGGTGGGCTCAACCTCCTACCCTACCTAGAAATAACTGCCCCCAGTGAGGTAGTTTCCAAATGTTTTACATTGTCCTGTAATGAATCAAACACCATTTTACACTGTTTCCAATGTTACACTACCAATATATTTATTTGATATGGAAACTACATAGGTAAATAGAAAATATTTTGTAACATGTAAATTATAGTGACAAATAAGCTTAGGTTACTATGTGCAAAGGTGTAAATAGAAATTAGAGGCAAAATAAGATGGGCCCCTACCACCTAATGACAGGAGGCAGCATAATGTTTAATAATATTTTAAGGGGTTTTGCCATGATTTCATTTCATACCTCCTGTATCCAGCGCTTCAGCTTTGTGTGCCAGAAGGGGGCGTGTGTGATTTGTTTGAATTGCATATCGTGTGACCCAGCAGGATGACATCATCAGGCCTTTCCTCTCTGTAGTCAAAGAAAGGTCTGTTTATGTAAAGCATTGTAATGGCTCAGAGGTAAAGCTTTTGCCTCCAGGCACAAAGGTCCTAGGGTCAAACCCCTGCAGGAACCAAAACCTGTGTTTTTTTTTTCTCTTTATCAATGCACATATCTGATTGAGGTTTCTTTTTTATTTATTTGCACTGTTGACTTATTACTAAGGAGTACAGAGGACGGGAGTAGAGTGACAGCACCTGGGTTTGAACACTCAGTAGCTGCCTGAGAGGAGAAGTGATGTCTGAGCATGTGCGACCAGGACTGAGGAGCTCTCAGCCCTGGTCGTATCCCCTGGAGACAAGCTGTAAACAATGGATCACCAAAGGAGCAGCTAAAACAAAAACGGTGTATAATTTTTAATAATAATAAATGGTGAAAATATTTGTTATTTCATTTGCAAGGTTCCAACATCAATTTTACTTTGTGGCAAAACCCCTTTAAAGCTTTAAATAATAGTGCCATATACCAGAAAATCCACATAGCAGTACAAGATAACAGAAAACCCCCAATCTGGTATTTCCTACAAAAATATACACTTTTCTTGCATTCTAATAAGCCCCCTGAACCCAAAAGGCCTCAGCTTCTATCGCTTATATGGCTACAGTAATGCCTATAAATACAAAATAATGATACAATGATACAGATATTTATTGACTTACATTTTGATTCAGATAGAAAAAATGTCACTGCAGTGTATTTCCTCTCTATAAAACTCAGAATAAGTATTTCTGTAGAACTATGTGAACATAGAAACAGGAGAGGGATGTTTTCTGATTGCACCCCATGCATTTGTTTCAATGAGTATGGTATTTGTGTAAAGCGTCTTAATATGCCCTTGAATTTGTTTTACTTGGCGAATTGACATGCACAGAACACCTATTGTTTTACACGAAGAAACATTTCAGTCAAGTACCGTGATCACTGCAGCTGCTACAAAGACAGATTCTCCATCCATATGCACCTCATCCCCAGAGATCAACTTCTCCTTAAGCTCCTTGCATGTCTTGGCATTGGCTGAGCGTCTGAAAATACCCCTGGTGTTTGGTCCTTCTTCAAATAATAGGAGAAGCATATCCTGGAGGTTTCAGAGGAACAAAGAGGCATGTGTCTGGCAGTATTTGTCGGTTTTTAAATGCTTTTTCATGTGTGATTTTTTGAGATATAAAAACACATAACAGTACTATTAGAACACATAGTAATACAGTGTCTGTAACTATAAAACAATGAAATGCTGGGACTTATTGGGTCTTACAGAGCAAGAGAAGCTCTTTGTACCTACATTCTGTAATGGGTGATTAGTAAGGGTCCTTAGAAAGCTTAAAGGGAACTTGTCATATAGTTTATGCCCCCCTTGCTTAGGGCAGCACAAGCTAGTGTCAGACGTGGTGCCCCTTATTTTGTAAGATGCTGGAGTTTTAGAGCATTTACCCTTCAAATCTTATTCATGAGCAGGTGTTAGCCCCGCCCCACCAAAGGCTAGTCCCGCCCACTGACAGTTATTCACATGTTTCTACCTATTCAAAGTAATAGGTTTATCAGTTGAGGTGGGCGGGGCTAGCCTCAGATGGGCGGGGTTTAAAAAAACTGACTCTTCGAATGACTCTTCTGGCTGAAAACTGCAGATTTGAGCATTAAAGAGAACCTGTCACTTAGTTTTTGCCCACAGGGTAGTGACAGACCTGCTGTTTCCAGCGCTGTGTCCCTTATTCTATAAGATGCTGTAGTTTTCGTGTATATAATGCTCATGTCTGCAGTTTTCAGCCAGAAAAGAGTCATTCAGAGTGTCAGTTGTTTTCAAACCCTTCCCATCTGAGACTAGCCCCGCCCACCTCAACTGACAAACCTATTACTTTGAATAGGCAGGAACAGGTGAATAACTGTCAGTGGGCGGGGCTAGCCTTTGGTAGGCGGAGCTAACACCTACTCATGAATAAGATTTGAGAGGTAAATGCTGCATCTTCCAGAATAAGGGACGCAGCGCTGGGAACAGCATGTCTGACACTAGCTTGTGCTGCCCTCAGCAAGGGGGTCATAATTTATGTGACAGGTTCTCTTTAAAGGGAATCTGTCACCAATTTTCTTTTTTACTCATTAAAACTATATACTGATACATAATCTTTTCGTTTTTATATTCTGGTTGTAGAGTTCTCATTTTTGTTGTCTGTATATGATTGTGGGGACAGAGAGGGAGATGCTTTAGAGCAGCTTCATGGACATAGGAGCCTGTGAACAGTAGCAGAACCACTGACTTCTATAGGAGTGTTTTCTAGACATGCTCTGTGACCCGGGAAGAAGTCACTGCAGGGAGGGGGAGAGGGTGAACTGTGACATCTCCTACTGTGACCTTTGGATCCTGTGTTATCTATACACATTGGTGTCACCTTTCAGTGGAATCCTGCTTGTGCTGATAATGAGAAGACTACTGAAAATCTTTCTCTACAGAACAGGAAGTTTTAGACTGTTATTGGGCCTAGTGACCAAAGTGGAAACAGCAGGACTTAAGAATTTTAAAAAAATATTGAAAGGGGTATGGAAAATGTTAAAAAGCATAAACAAAAATTATTAAAAATATGTCTGACATAAAAACATGAGTTAAACAATAAGGGCGTGCCCCCACGGCACAAGACAAATACCGGTTGGTTTATCCGTATTAGTCTGGTTTGTGTGCCGTGCACACGGCCACAGGGGGACGGCTTTTCTCCGTGATGAGCGGCAAAAAGCCCTTCCCCGCCCCATTGACATTTTCATATTCCATCCGAAAACCAGACGAGAGCGACAAGTTTTGGAAGGGCCGAGGCATACAAAACTGCCGGGCGGAAAACCCGTGCAGTGGGGACTGCTGCACAGGGTTTTCCATAGCGGCCCGTGTAAAAGTTTTCGGCGTTTTTTCAGCGATTTTCAAAAAGCAATTTGTCTAAAAAAACCGTCCCCAAACGATGTGTGGGGAAAAGGCCCAAGTCTTTTTTGTGACACTTTCCTTTAGGATGAATAAACATTCTCTTACAAATAGGGTTGGGCAGATTGCGTTAGGCAGATGATGATGGGAGTACCAAAGGTTTGGGGGTAAAGGGCCTGTTCACACGGGTTAAAATGGGCCGATTTCGGGGCCGTAATTTCGCGCCCAAATCCCAATTACGGGCCAAATCGGAATCATTCGGGGAAATTTACAGTTCTCTAGAGAACTTGGATTACGTTCCTCTCCCCGCCCGGCGAATCCCCGGGCGGGGATAATTGACAGTCCTTTTAGGGCGTTAAGCGCGCTAGCAGTGATGTCTTGGGGCCGGGAAATGGGCCCCCCGCTTTCCCCCCTCCCCCCTCGCCCCCATCTAACGGGTAATTGGGGGCGTAATTTCTCCCCCAATTAAGCCGTTGTGAACAAAACCCAAATGGGACTGTGAGCAGGGGCGGAAACCCGTGCATGGGGGCTGCTGCAAAAGGGTTTTCCATACGGCCCGTGTAAAAGTTTGCGGCCGATTTTTCAGACGATTTGCAAAACTGCAAATTGTCTAAAAAACCGTCCCCAAACCGATGCTGTGGGGACACGGCCTAAGACTTTTTGGATGACACATTCCCTTTCAGGATGTATAATCAGTCTCTCTGACCATATTAGGCTTGGGCAGATTGCCGTTAGGACAGACTGATGATAGGGAGTGACCAAAGAGTTTGCGAGGTGTAAGTGGGGACTGTGAAGCAGGAGTACTCAAAGTGCTGCTTCCCGTCCGTCTCAAAGCCCAGTCTATTAGTGACTTCTTCCTTCTGCATTGCTTTTGTGTGGATTCTGAAAAAAAGATATGAAGCAGATCACAGCTTATATTGTTAAATAATAAAATACACTTTATTTGCTCTTAAATGTAATTTTTACTTCAAGGTAAAGAGATATAATAGAAATAGTATCCAGGAAACATGTATAGTAAAATGCTGTGACAATTTTATAGTAAAATGTGGTAACATGTTCCGATATTCCTTCTTATGGCAGTCACTAATGGACCTTATTCTGCAATATCTTTTTTTAAAGCCCTTTAAAATAAGGCAGCACAGGAGATTGTGCAGTTACGGGTGTCTCGCTAGCAGAGAGTATGTTAACATTTCTGCCCCAAAGTTCACATGAGCCATATAAATGCAATAAAGACAGTGGTGCAACCTCTGCCACCACTGGTCCCAACAATCAAGTGATCGAGGGGTGAAAGGTCACATGACCATGCTGCTGGGTCTTACTAGAACCATCAGATCCAAGAACCAGCACAGCTGATAAATGCAACTTATCAGGGCTATTTTCCTCTGTATCTTGGGCTCCTATTTTAACAGCTCCAGTTTTAGAGATAATATTTTGGGGGAAACTTCAAAAACTAAAGTTAAAAAATGTCAGACAAATAAAAACCCATAATAAATCAAATAAAAATATAACAAATAACCTTCTACCTGTCATACATAAAACTCTGCCCCAACGCAGTGACCCTTATTATGGTATGTCATATGTCAAAATAACTATCACACAATAGTGTATGCATATTTTATTTTATCTCAATTTAAAAAAAAAGTTGTTTGTGAAACAAACAGTATTTTTAACTTTCTATACATTAAAATGAAATTATTGCTAAAAAACAAGAGTTGTTACTTGGTACAGAAATACTTTAACATTAATGCCCTTATTCCCACAAAAAACCTCACAAATATCAGCAGCCTATTATTTTTTTGTCGCATTCATCTTTCCCCCCCCCAATTTCCAAGAGATATAATTTTTCTGCCTACATAGTTGTATGAAGGCTTGTTTGTTGCGTAACAAGATGGTGCCATTGATGTTTAAAAATTATTAATAGGATCAGGGAATGTTTATCTATTATGTGTAACCTTTTATATAATTTGTAAAATGTTGTGACCAAAGATGTTTCCGAAACTTTATAAAAAAAAAATCTGCTATTTTGCTGAAAATTTGTGATATTTTTTTAAGGATATTAAAGGAAAAAATGGATTTGATCTTTTTGATACCTTTTTACATAGGGGTCAAATGTTTAGCAAACCCCAGATGATGGTTTTATGTTTTTTAGTTTCATGTGTATATGTGGGGGTTTCCAACAAAATTTGTTTTGTGATGGCGATATCTAATAGTCGTTGAAGTTTTTTGGTATGACATTGTGAGATGAGAGTGGGTGACGTATACCCTTACCTCTCCCCATATAAAGAGGAACTTGTGGTTTCATTTTAATAATGAACTGACAGAGTCTTTCCTGAGGGAACTCTTCAAGACACATGTTTTCTGTACTTTCTGTACCCCTTATGAGGGTGTTGTTGCTTCCTCTGGACATGTCCATTGATTCCCTGAGGCAGTTCATCGCAATGCTGTAAGGGTGTTCATGACCTGATGAAAGAACAGATTATATAAGATCTTCCTACACAGGTTACCACCGAGGCCTCAGATATCTTGGACATACCATTTAGATGAAGTATAATGTGCACAAATGAATCACTATATTCTGTTGTGCTTTTTCACACCTTGCTTTCTGCAATAAAGAGTCCCATCTCTCCTATATTTTCCTTGAGTTACCTCTTCTCTTAAGGTCAAGTTTATCTCAGGTTCATGGCTACAATTCTGCACTAAAATGTTGGACACCCATTAGGCATTTTGTTATGTTTTGCTTGTGTAGATTGCTTACAATATTATTTCAACTGTCTTTTCTGTATATTTTATACTTCCTTCAATGTTCATTTTTATTGTATTTATCTGTTACGTTACAGAGAGAAACAACAACTCAATATCTCCTGGAGCAAGTTAATCCCAATAGCTCAGAAAGAACTTGATAACTGCGGAACTGGATAAGATATGGAAGTGTGCGACAGCTTTATAGCTAGCAGCCTTAATATAATGAGGTAACATGTGCTGCCCAGATACCATCAGTAAAGCTCTCACCAAAAAGAGGATATGGAGACTCATCCTTTGCAGACATTGCCCACAGGTGGTAGTCACTTGGCCTACCCTAGACAAAAATGTGATAAAACAGGATATTAAACCGATTTTTATTCATAGCAAAGCAAAATAGGTTGTTACTATTTTAACCAAGCTACAACTTGGGAGGACAATAAAGAGCACATTTTTTATGGAAGGTTTTATTTCTGGTAAAATATGAGGTAAATATATTAAGACACAAGAATCAACTAGACCCAGGCTCTGACATAATAATGGGGCACTAGCCACTACTACTCCATTTGAAGCCAGATCTGGGCCAGCTGTACCCCATTCATGTCTATGGAAGTTACAAATATATCCGAGGACACTCGCTTGGCTATACTTGGAACCCCCATTGAAATGAACAGGAAGAACTGAGCAAGCATGGCCATTGTTTTATGAGGCCAGCTCACAGCTTGCTACAAGCTTGCCCCAGAGAGGATTTTAAGAGATGGCAAAACCCCTTTAAGTTAAAAGATTTTATAGAACCCTGAATAAGCTACGTGCAATTAACTCTAGTATAGTTATCTTTTATATTAAATTATACAATATTGTCAGTTTACTTACAGGTATTCCGAGCTGTTGAGTTGCCTGTTTAATCACTTTTTCTGCATCGTCTGTGTTGTATACAATAACTGTGGTACTCTAGTAGAATAACAGAAGATAAAGCCCCAGAATAAGCAGTCAAAACTAACAATTATGCTATAACATCTAAACATACACAAGACTGAAATACTCAATGGTGCTTATTTTATATTTTACTTTGTTCTTGTTTTAGGCAATGCAGGGTCTCTTCAATAAGTGGGTACATTCACAGGTGTCTATAGTCACAAACATGCACACTGTACAATGAAGGTAACATTGGGTAAGAAAAAAGCAAGGTTGTTATAGACACCATTGCCTACTAGTGTAGAAACAAGCCTCAACCATCTAAAAGCGAAGATATAGATTTGATAATTCTTTGATCCACAGTATGTTTAGACAGTGGGCCACTATCTTCATCAGGTTAGGTGGTTGGAGTTCATTTGTTTGCTTGTTTATGCAGTAGAGTCCATTATAAGCTACATATAGTGTGTTTTATATTACTTTACATAGGGTTGAGCCTAAACTGCAAAGGCGAACTAAAAATTGTCTAAGCCCCTGGACAATGTTGGACATGGGCCTCTTATTAATCATGATACAGGTGTCTGTTTTCTTTTTACTTTATTTGGAACCTATAATGTTTCACTTTATCCAACTTTCATCTATATTTGAAGTTATTCTATAGGACTCCCAGGTTTATAAACTGAAGATCTGTATGAATCTGTATTCAGAGAGCTCCCCATAGTGGTAGCAGCTGGCAGCTACAATCTTATCATTCTTTGCTATCTCCACATAAACTGTAATGGAACTAAAATTTCCCTTAAAGATGCATTATCTAGATGGAGGATTGTAAACCTCCCTAAATCTGTAAGCCCTCAGGCAGAGTACAATTGCTTATATAGTGGATCCTCCTCTTACTGTTGACAATATTACTCTGGAGCACTAGGAATATGTTCCTGTTTTTATCTAGCATATGGTGAAAAGATTTTCTTAACAAAATGTTGTACAATTATTAACATGAGATACTATAGTAATCCATTAGCTAATCCATACATAGTCATTGTTCTGTACATTGACAGGGAATGAGTACTGGTTGACATTTAGCAGGAGACAATACAAAGAAACATTGAGTTTCTTATACAACATTGTCTATAAATATAAAAGATAAATGAAGAGTCAGCACCTTTTACTTCTCAGCCAGATGTGAGCTGATGTAAGTTTGCTGGGGAAGTGATAACACATGGGGCTTGTTTACCTCCTGTTCAGCAAATAAGCAAGACATCATTTTCCCAACTAAATGGAGCTTTGTTAATCAGGGAGGAGCACTATTTGGGATGTATTAAAAAATGTAGTGATTTTTGGGCACATGTATGTTAATTGGTAATTTCTTCTCTTCCTCTTCCCTTGGCTGTTTAAACAGCAAATTCAGATCAACCTTTTGATCTGTAATGTTTGCATCTATCTGGACACTTTCTGGTAAGTGAGAAAGCTAAAAGTAGTTCTAAAAAAACATGCACCATTTTGTAGCACAAAAGTATGTAATGTACAATAATGAACAAATGGCATATTGAGAAAGGAGTGTGTCTAACGAGTTGTGCTACGTTTAATTTACTGCATGTGCCACTGATACATCTCCCCAAACAACAAGGTAATTCCCACTTCGAGGAGTCATTGATTACCACAGTAGATAAGTGCTACTTACAGACATAAACTCATCTGCATCCAGGTACAAAACACAGACAGGGATTTTCCTGGGGTACTCATCTTTCTTCACCTGATTAATATGCCTGACAATAAAAATATAAGTCTATAAAACTCTTGAAAAGAAGGCGTTCTCATTAGACTGGTCATTAAATGCTGAGTGAAATTGTAATCACTTAGCTCCAATTAGCAAAAAAACATACAAGGGAATTATATATTACCCCTAAGAAACAGTGTAGGATGGATTTGTAGCAGGATGATTATATTCCGTCTGGTAGTGACAGAGTTAAGAAGAAATTAAATCTTACCAGCACAGAGTTGAGAGCCACTTCTCCTTTGTCTCAGAGGAACTACAGCAGAAAACAATGCAGAAAGAAATGAAATAACTACCGCTTTTACCAAAGGCACATTTAGAGACATATCCCAGTTCCTTCCTCCCATCCACAACATAAGCACATGGCCCTTCCTGCTTCTATTTTAGCACCATGTCCAGTCTAGATTTCCTTCTCCTGATGTCGACATCTGATTTATTGCCAAGTTTGACTTTTGTCTTTATCTTCATTAACCTGAACATTGTGTATTTATTTATTTAGTCTCTAGGGTCCACATTGAGGAGTATTACTTTATGAATGCTATAAATATAATTTATCAATAGAAATAATTAAACGCTAATTAATAGATCTTCAATCTGTATCTATCTATCTATGTTAAAGAAATAAGAACCCACAACAATCACTGACAAAACTTAAATCTGTTGAAAGTGATGATGAATTAAATTTTTTCTGAAAATCAACTGATGAAAATCAGCCATTGCATTTATATTGTGGTTCAGCCGAAATATATGTATAAAAAATGACAAAAATGATGGTACCCATAGAAATCATTGAAAATAATTTGACTATAGGGACATGTTAAACTAAGGGGTATTCAATATTTAGCATCACAGGCTTCTCTAAACTTGTAATCAGTCAGTCTGCCTATTCAGAGGGTGAAAAGTAGTCACTGTGCTATTTGGTATCATGGTGTATACCACACTGAACATGGACCAAAGAAAGTTAAGGATAGAATTATCCTATGGGATTAAAAAAGAAAATTATAAACAAATATGTTAAAGGTAAAGGCTATAAGACCACCTCTAAACAGCTTGATGTTCCTGTTACTATAGTTGTATATATTATTCAGAAGTTTAAGGTCTATGGGAATGTCAACCTCTCTGGATATTACTGCAAGAATAAAACTGATGACAAAAAAGACGGATAATACGAATGGTAACCAAAGAGCCCAGAACAACTTCCAAAGAGATTAGAGATGAACTCCAAGGTCAAGGTACATCAGTATCTGATTACACCATCCGTCACTGTCTTTGCCAAAGTGGACTTAATGAAAGATGACCGAGGAGGAAACTAGTATTGAAAGCAAATCATAAAAAAGAGAGTCTGGAATTTGCCAAAATGCATATTGACATATAGACACAAAAATGAAGAATATTGTAACTACTGTAAAACATGGAGTAGACTTTGTTATATTTTGGGGCTAGATTGCTGCATCTAGCACAGGGTGTCTTTAATCTGTGCATGGTACAATGAAATCTGCCCAGTGTCAGAAAGCTTGCTCTCAGTCACAAGTCATGGGTCCATCAACAGGATAATGACTCAAAAAGCACAGCTAAAAACATCCAAGAATGGCTGACGGCAAATAATTGTACTATTCTTCTATAAGCCCTGATCTAAATACTATTGAACATGCAGTCTGAAGAAGGCACCCATCAAACCTGAGACAGTTGGAGCAGCTTGCGAGGAGTGGGCTAAGATATCTGTTTGTTTTGCAGTGATTGCCTTAAATGATTGTATAATAAAATATTGAGTTAAAGGGTACCTGTCATATAGGTTATGCCCTGCTTGCTGAGGACAGCACAAGCTAGTGACAGACATGCTGTTTCCAGTGCTGTGTCCCTTATTCTGTAAGATGCAGGAGTTTTGGACATTTAATGCTCAAATCTTATTCAGGAGCAGGTGTTAGCCCCACCCACCAAAGGCTAGCCCCGCCCACCTGGCAGTTATTCTCATTTTCTACCTATTCAAAGTAACAGGTTTATCAGTTGAGGTGGGCGGGGCTCTTTTCATGACTCTTTTCTGGTTGAAAACTGCAGATTTGAGCACTAAATACTCAAAAACTACTGCATCTTACAGAATAAGGGGCACAGCACTGGAAACAGCATGTCTGACACTAGTTTGTGCTGTCCTCAGCAAGGGGGCATAATCTATGTGACAGGTTCTCTTTAAGGGTACCATTATTTTTGACAGGGTCAGTTTCATGACTTTGTTTTTTTTAAATTTTGCAGTTAAACCACAATTCAAATGCAACGTCTAATTTCAGTTAGCTGATTTTCAGTAAATTAAAATGTACTCCGTGACTATAGGTTTTTCTTTCTTTAACAGATGGGTACCAAAATATTTTTCAAATGTGTATATATTTCATATGTGTGTATATATATATATATACACAAACACACGTTTGAAACCAGAAGTTTACATACACCATTTTTATTGCTTTCTGCAAAGTCAAACGTTTACATACAATAGGATTACTATGCCTTTAAACAATTTGGGACAACCCATATGATGTTGTCAGGTCTTTGGAAGTTTATTGGCAACATCTGAGTTAATTACAAAGACAGCTGTGGATGTATTTTAAATTCACACCAGAAACTCAATGCTTCTGTGCATAACATCATGGGAAAGTCTAAAGAAATCAGCTAAGATATCAGGAAGAGAATTGTGGACTAGTACCAGTTTGGTTTGTTTTATCCTTGGGTGCAATTTTCGGATACCTAAAGGTGCCTCGCACTTGGCAAATATAAATAATTTTGGTTCCTAATTGACCTAAAATGGGTACGTTTATACTGATTTCATGTCAGATAGTTTGAAAAACATGCATATGTGTCTTCTTATATAGTGTATGTAAATTGCTGGTAAATATATATATACATATATATACTGTAAATACAAACATTATTTATGTATTTCATATAACTTCATAAATTATATATGTATTTAAATATATATATATATATATATATATATATATATATATATATATATATATATATATATATATATATATATATATATATATAATATATATATATATAATATTCCAGAGCCACACAGAGATTCATCTAGGTAGTGAAGTTTTACTTGAAGGTTACAGTGTGGAGAACGTAAAGGGAACGTGTCACATTCATATGCTCTCAGATCTACTGGTAGCATGTTATCGTGCAGAAAGAAAGAGTTTTGTGGGAAAAAAAATAGTAGAAATTTTATTCATTTTATTCCTTGATCATTCTGCGCTGTTTAACCGCTTAGACGCCAAGACCATCTTTGAATGAATGAAAAACGGTGCCGCGCACTCCTATCAGAGCCCCCACAACTTAACTGCGGGGATCCGATGGCTGAACATGAGGTAAACTCCACCTTAAAAGTTTCTTGTATAACCCAGGAAGAAATGCAACTCCCCTTAAGGAAATTAAGATCACCAGGTCCTGATGGTATACACCCCCTATTCTTAATATTCATGGACTGTATAATAACGGGGTATGTCCAAAAGGATTGGCGAATGTGGTGCCAATATTCAAAAAGAGGTCAAAACACTTTAGGCCAGTAAGTTTAACCTCTGTTGTAGGTAAAATGTTTGAAGGTTTACTAAGAGATGCTATACTGGAGTATCTCACCCAAAGTAAATATATAAGTCCGTTTCAGCATGAGTTTATGAAGGATCAGCCTGTCAAACTAATTTCATCAGCTTTTATGAGGAGGTTAGTACTAGACTGGATTATGGTGAAGCATTGGATGTTATATACCTAGATTTTTCTAAAGCATTTGATACTGTGCCACATAAAAGGTTGGTAAGTAAAATGTAAATGCTTGGACTGGGGGAAAATGTGTGCAAGTGGGTAAGTAACTGGCTGAGTGATAGAAAACAAAGGGTGGTGATTAATGGTACATACTTAGATTGGATCCCTGTTACTAGTGGGGTACCACAGGGGTCAGTATTGAGCCCTATTCTCGTCATTAACAATCTTAAATATAGATTGCACAGTAGAATATCAATCTTTGCAGATGATACTAAGCTCTGTAAAGTAATCAACACAATGGAGGATTGTGTGTTATTACAAAGGGTTCTGAATAAGTTGGAGGCCTGGGCAGAGAAGTGGCAGATGAGGTTTAACACAGATAAATGCAAGGTTATGCACATGGGAAAGAAAAATCCATTCCATGATTACTTGTTAAATGAAAAAGGTTGGGGAAAAAGTGACACGGAGAAAAATTTGGGAATCCTGGTGGACAATAAACTTAATTGTAGCTGCCAGTGTGAGACAGCAGCTGCCAAGGCAAACAGGATCATGGAGTGTATTAAAAGGGGAATAGATGCACATGATTCTTTACTGTAAGAGCATTGAGACTGTGGAACTCTCTGCCAGAGGATCTTGTTGCCAAGACACACTTAGCTACTGAATATCTCTATTCTAGATGAAAATACAAAGATATGTGTTCTGCAGAACTGAGGATTGCACAAGGCTTCTTTCTTGACAGTAAGCCCGTGTTCACACGGCTTATTCAAGATGTAATTGCGAGCCGGATTGCACTCGCAATTCCGGCTTGAATAAGGGACGGGTGCGGGGGCGGGGGCGCTGCCCGCTGGCCTCATAGACTTGCATTATCCACGGTGCGTATTGCACCTGGATACTGTGCAGGTGACTTTCTCCCCGCCCGGCGGATTCGCCGAGCGGGTAGGAGCGACGTAATCCATAGTTCTCTATGAGAACTATGGATTACCGTAATTACTGCGACGGATTGGAGCCGTACTGCAGTGCAAATCCGGCGCGCAGTACGGCTTCAATCTGCGGCGAAATGAGCCGTGTGAACGGCCCCTAACTCTAAGGGTATATTTACACTGTATTAGTATGTGAAAGGCAAACTGCCCACTCTCTCCTGTTTAGGTCTCCAAATTTTTCAGTCCTTAAGTCTGGGCGTATATCCGAAAAAGGATCCAAGAGGAAGCCCATGGATTCAATGGGTGATACTGACAACGTATATTTCAAAGAAGTATCCACCGAGCCTTATAAATTTAAAATAACATTGACTTTAGTTCTATCGTTTTAAAAAACATAGCAGGTAGCTCACAGCTTACGCGTTTCGGGACTTGCCCTTACTCATAGCATGCTTAGTCAATAAGACTAAGAACTGCTCCAACACTAAAATTACATAAAATTGGAACAGCAATGTATTTGCCTACATGTTTAAAGCTAATCAATGAAATTGGTATATCCCTTAATATAGTTTGTGTATTTGTCTATAATATTCTGGGACTGTGATATTTCATGATGAACCTATTTATACATACTGTATAATTTGGGTTTATTTTGGGAAGTCATCTAAAACTCTGTGCATTGCTTTTTTCAGCAGTTTTTTTTATATGTTTAAGTAATCAGTCTGCCTTGTTGGTTGGTAAAGAAAGGAGGTTTTGGATCGTTTCCTTTAAAAATGACCTTTAAAGCACTTATCCTTATGCTAGTAATCCTATGTAAAAAAAAAAAAATCTGAAATGGGGACTGGTTGGGTAAAAAAAAGTTCAACCATGGCAATGTGCTCCTCGGCACTTCTGGTATATTATTCCAACATGCAGAACAGGTTCAAGCTATTTTATAAGTGAATGAAACAAGAGCCTCTTCTGCATTTCGGAATGAGAACCCAGAGTTGAAGAGGAGTAGTTCACCGTGAACCTCCACAATGGCAGCATCAAGGAACAGGTAAGTAGTTTCTTTGACGGACAACATTCTGGACCATAATTTATTATAGAATTTGAGAAATAAATAAGAAAATAACATGTATGTTTAAATTACCTAGCACAAGTTATAAAAAAATTCTTTAAAAATGTCTGTAACATAAAAATGTGAGTTAAACAATATATTTTTAGAAATCATGCTCCCCATATATATATATGGGGAGCATGATTTCTAAAAAAAATATTGTTTAACTCACATTTTTATGTTATAGACATTTTTAAAGAATTTTCTGCTCCCCCTCTTCCCTTCCCTGCCCAATGACTTCTTCACAAGTCATACGTAGACTCTCCTGTAAAAGTCAATTGGTCTGCTCTTGTTCACAGGCTCTTATGTCCATGAAGCTGCTGTAAAGCATCTCTTTAAATGCTGCTAAAAGCAGTATAAGCAATGATTATATCCCCACAATCATATATATACAACCAAATTGAGAAATCTACAATCAGAAAATAAAAACGACTAAGAAGAAAAGAATATGAATCAGGGTCTTGTTTTAAGGAAAAAAAAAAAAAAAGTGGCGACAGATTCCCTTTAAGGAGTCCTATCAGGATTATTTTCCTTTTTCTAAAATAATTCTGTTCCAAATCATATAAACCTAAATATCACAGGACTCAGTTCCTCTCTCTCTACTGCATCCATCATAATCACCCAACAGGTTCACTAAAACTTGTTTTATGTACAAACTGTTGTCATTTAAAAATACTCCTCAGGTTCATGGGTATTTCCTGAATGAAATGACCGTACCTAAAAGTGACCACATAGTTTGCCGTGGGCCAGCCAATTACAAAGGAATCTTCAGGGCAATGTCTTTTTTCAGACACTTCCCCAAGGGACACCGAGATCCACATCTCACTTAGTCGAACTTGCTTCTTCAGCTTCATGCTAGAAGACCTTAAAAGAAAGAATAGACTCAAAACTCATAAAAGACATAGGAATGATCATCCATTACATCTAGTCAAACAAAGATGACAGTCGTTCTTATGATCTGCTATTTCAGGGAAAACGATTGTAATAGAACTCTTTGAGATCAAGGTTTTATGTACATGGCTATATAATAATTCTATACAATTCAGTCTCCTCTGAGCTGGCTCTATCTTTGGGGGACATATATGATCGGTATACTGCACCTCACTGTGCAGGCTCCACTGTCAGACGCACTAATGCGATGTTAGGCGCAAGCTTCGCCACTTTGTAATGCGCCTAACATGAAGGGGCATGCTGTGGGCGTTCTGGGGTGGGACGCACCACATTCGAAAAATCCGACGCATGTATGAATGCCAGTCAGCAAAGTGAGGCGCATTACAGCTCCGACAGGCAGACCTAGTTCAATGAGGTCTACCTGAGGCGAAGTGAAGCTAGAAATTATTTTAATGTACAGTTACTACAGTACAATAATAAAAATGATTTGTCAATAAAAGTAATTAATTAATAAAGAGAAATATCCAAGTTATATAAAAAAAAATTTCAATATATTGAAAAAGTTGTTCATTTAAAATTATTGGAAATATATATAATATCTCAAAAGAAAGAAATATCAGCAATAAAATGTGTTAAAAATTCAGATAAACAAACTAATTTTACATTAAATAAGCCACTGATGATGTTGTACTGATGTTTATTTTTTTAATTTTTAATACCAACAATTGGAGATGTATTTTTGCTGCTTTCACCTTTTATTCTATTTAGTATATACAGCAAGAGCCAGCAGAGCACAGGTATTGATGGGACCTGTGGTCCTCCAAGCAGGATTTCTATTCACTGATATGCTTATTGATTTTTTGCTGATTTCCAGCCTGTCTAGAAATTTAATATATGTTAGGCACATTACTTACGCGCCTAAGTTCCGCAATGCGCCTCACACACAGGCGAGGCGCGGGGAACTTTACACCGCATTTATGAGTGTACGTCGGGCACGGCCATACATGAGGCACAATTTTCATGGAAAAAAACGTGAAAACGGCCACCTCGACGCGCCGATCTTTATACATGTCTCCCTTTGTGTGCTCCTGAATTAAAACAGGGACACACTTGGGAATTGTGTGGGTATTTCTGCAGTAAAACTCACAATAAATGTTATTGTGAATTTTGACTCAGCTCTTGAAGTCAATGGAAAAAATCTACAATAACTCTGCAGCATAAATCGACATTTTATGGATTTAAAATCTACACGGACAGATTTTTCCAGCAGCTTGTGGATAAAATCTCTTAAAATGCCATTCACTTTTCTGCTGCTGTAATTCACTGCAGATTTTCGGCAGCAAATCTGCAACATTTCCACCACATGTGAAGATACTCTATATTGCCCCATAGAGAAACTATGCAATAGCCTACACGGGACTCCAGATTTGCGACACAGCAAGTGACGCTGTGTTCTGCCCTATGGGGACCATAACAAAGGCCATACTTACAGCTCAATAGCCGAACTAAAGACCCAGTAGGAGGCAACACAAGTTCCTGTGCTACTTGGGAAAGATAAAAAGATGCTAGTAATTGTTGAGCAGTAGCTCACACACCCCTCCACTAGCGGGGCAATTATATAATAAAAAATGCACATTGAATTGATACCTGCTCACACCAGTATGCAGAAAAGCCACAATATAATACATGGGGAGATTGCACAAATGCCAAAATACCGATAAGACAACTACTCACACGCCTTCTATGTATGAGGGGGGTATGAGGGGGGTAATTGCTGGTATTATAATTGTATATAGATAAGACAATACAAAAGGGTGCCATTAATACAGATACATGTGGTGCAACATGGTGGCTTACAGCCTATTACACCACTACTATTTCATTGGGATGGCTACCCAGCACTTTTTAGGTGTCCAACACAAAATACAGTACAGACACCCACTGCTCCCCAGTACTCTTGGGAAAAAAAAATGAAATACTGGAAAAATATCAAATATTAGTTGATACAATGGCCGCAATATGCAAGATCACAAGCACCACACATATCTGTATTAATGGCACCCTTTTGTATCGCCTTATCTATATGCAATTATTATACTAGCAACAACCCCCCTTATACATAGAAAACGTGTGAGGGGTTGTCTTATTGGTATTTTTGCATCTGTGCAATCTCCCCATGTATTATACTGTGACTTTTCTGCATACTGGTGTGAACAGGTATCAATTCGATGTGCAGTTTTTTATTATCTAATTGTCCCTCTAGTGAAGGGGTGTGTGAGCTACTGCTCAGCAATTACCTGCACCTTTTTATCTTTCCCAAGTAGCACAGGGGCTTGTGTTGCCTCCTACTGGGTTTAGTCTTTAGTCTAGCCATTGAGCCATTAACTTTGTTATGTTTTTGAGTAAATAATGTCACATTTTACTGTCATTTTTCTATGGGGCCATGTAGTTGCCATTGCTATATAAATGTCAGATATTAAAAGACCATTCGAATTTTAAGTAAACTTTTTTTAAACATGTTAAATGTACATAAAATAACATATTCTGGAAGAAAAAGCTGACTTCTCTAGGGTTAGGAATGTTAAGTCAATGCATCAAGGGCAAGAATACTATATAAGAAACCAGAAGGGCATCTTTAAGAGCATAATAATACTGCTTCCAATCATTAAACTGCGGGGAATGAACTACAGAAATGATTGGTCAGGGGTTTCTGGGAAAGCCATTAAGGAGGTTCTCCATAATTAGTGTTCCTCTCTCATCAAATTAGGACCTGGAAATATAGGAACTATATGCTTTTCTGCCCAAGGCTTGGTGTTGTATGTGACAGACCATACAATGTATTATTATAACTGATTTTGATGTGTGTCATGGGACCTACCAGTTAGGCCATGTTCACACGGCTTAATTGCGGGCGTAATTATGCCCCGCAATTACGGCATGTGGACGGGGCGGGGCGGGAGCGGGGGGCCGGCACCGCGCCGGCCCATAGACTATCATTACTAGCGGCGCGTATACACCGCTAGAAAATGGCATGTCACATATCTCCCCCCGCGGCGGATTCGCCGAGCGGACAGAGGAGACGTAATCCATAGTTCTCTATGAGAACTGTGGATTACCGTAATGACTGGGTCGTATTTCAGCCCGTAATTACGGGCTGAAATACGTGCCCAAATAAGCCGTGTGAACATGGCCTCAAGCTTTCATTGTGAGTAACATTTCATAGGACAGTATGATACAGTATAATTTCAAGTAGAGTCATTAGAACCATCTAAACATCCAAATTTGTTGCAAAATGTCATTTTCTAAAGGGAATCTGTCAACTGGTTCATGCTTCCCAAACAACAGACAACAGAAAACAGTTGCAGACTTTTTGGTTCCAGTGATGTAGTTTTTTTTACGGTAAAATACTGTTGTTTTTCAGGGTAAAACACCCAGTAAAGCTGGTCCGGATACATGAAGAAACCCATGCGTCCTTAGTTAAGCTGAGGGTTTGGGGAGAAGCCTGAACATTGGACTTACAGCATCTCTTCAAGTCGCAGTGGTTTTCTCAATACTCAGCCCAACTTTACTGGGTGTTTCACACTGGAACACTATGGTGTTTTAGGGTAAACTTCACTGGTATTGGAAACTTGAAACTATTTTATGTTCGTCATTTCGGACAGCATGAACCAGCTGACAGGTTATCTTTAAGCTCCACAATCATGGAAATAATTGCAACGCTTTATTTGAAGACATTTGCATTTCAAATATGAGCTCACTTCGACTGTTCTTTCAATATGGAGCAGGTTATAAAGATTGATAATTAGGTGTCTGAGATTCCTTAATGACAACCTAGATGAGATCACACGTGCTCACTTTGACTTGGCGATGATCAGGGAGTCACTGAACAGGAACAGATGCCTCTCTTGTGTCTGCCATCCACTTGATAGGTGAACTTTCTCTCTTAGGATGAACATGTTGTTGGGGCTACAGAATGCTCCCAAGAGAAGTCCATTCCCGGAATGTGCAGGAAGCAAAGTGATCTCCCTGGGAAGAGAATACAGCATATTAGTATTGTCCACATTAAGACTAGAAGATAGTAGAAGACTGGTGTCTAGTAAAGGAACACTAAACATACAAAATATACAACAGAAAGAAAAAATCTGAATTTAATTTGCCAATCTCCCATTATCCTTTAACTATATAATGTATCATATGACAACTAAAACCATATACAGAAATTTTTTCTACTTGATCCAGCAGAATAGCAATGTCCCCCTCTTCCTCTTTACTATCCTGTGAAACAGTAAGACAACTATCTACTGACTGAAAACTAACGTGGGAAAATGTATCTCCTGTTTATTGTTTCCATTCACTTCTAGGTGTAGTGTTCCCTTAAGAGAACGATTGTCATAATATGAGAAATTCTGTAGATTATACATAAAATAACAGCTGGTCTTCTGGCTGAACAGCCATGTGAGTGGCCTCAGCACAGAATAGGGCACAGCATCATTCCACCGAAGGGTGGGACATTAATGGCAATCAAGAACAGATTCCTCTGTACAGTACAATCCTGCTAGGAAATGTTTGGGACAACTGTGAAATGCAAGAAGTACATTTCTAACAAATAGGTACCAGATCATGTCTAAACACAGCTTGCCTTTTAATAATGTCAACTCATTTTTAATACTGCATGTAAGTCTTAAAATGAATTGTGTAAAGATATAATACTCGTTGTGTTAAAAGCAGAAGACCTATTCACTCATCTCCTTGATAATGAAGAATACTTCTTGGGTATTTGGCACCTGCATGTAAAACACTGGACTTACCATTGTGTTTGCACCGAGACTTTGTCTTAAAATGCACAGGCATTTAGCAGATTTTATCACACCTCATTTTAGATAGACGGTTAAGGTGTTTAGACACGTTTCCAGTTCACTTGACAAGAAGGTGTAGCTGTCTTAGGCTATGTCTACAAAGCTAAGTTAAAATACCGTAGTAAATCTGATGGCATTTTAACTTCGCCACATCACGGTCTTTAGCGGTGGATTTCGGATTTCCCACAGCCCCATACGTTGAGGGCTACGGGAATCTGGTTTAGAACCCGATGGCTGGCGGTTTAGAAACCATCTGACAGATTGGTAATACATTTCAAGGACAAATAATAGGGGAAAAACACAACATAGAAATCTAAGGAAAGATGTCCAATTTTTTTATTATATTGGGAATACTAGCATTTACTAAAACAGACATGCCAGGAACGGCCACAGGTCCTCTTTAACTCCTTAACGACCGCTTGCTGTCAACAGTCGTTCAGGTCGTTCGTCTACAGCGACGTCTTTTGGCGCCGCAGCAGCGCTAAGAATGGGACTGTACTACACAGCCCTGATCCCACCGCAGCTCCTGAAAGCACTGGAGAGCGGGGGAACCTCCGTTCCTCGGTGCTTTAAGCCTTTGATTGCCGCGGATCGTCACCGCAGCGCAATCATAGGGTTTCCCTTCTCTGTCGGGTGATCGGGATAGCCGGGGAACGGCTGCTCAGTCAGCTCTGGGGACCTAGAGTAGCCCCAGAGCTGTCTGTGTAAGAAGCCAGTGACCAGGACATTTTTTATTTAATAAAAAATAATTGTGCATACATTACACACACAAAAAACCTACACATATTAGGTATCCACACGACCATAATAACTTGTAGAATTAATCTAATAAGTTATTTAGTGTGAAATGGGAATGGTGTAAATAAAAATGTAAAAAAACAAAAAAAATTGAAAAAAAAATTCTGCAATTATTTATAAGTGAACTTAAACTATTCCCCCAACCCGTCTCGAATAAAACGAGGCCTCATACAACTGCGTAATTGAAAAACTAAAAAAGTTACAACTGCTGAAACGCAAGGAGGCAATAACTAAAAAAATGTTCTGGTCATTAACTATTTTTTAGGCCTGTTGCTTAAGGGGTTAAACAATGCACATTTGAGTCAATAGTCTATTGACAAGTGAGCAAAAGACCCTGTGCAAGGACACTATTTGGGCCACCTTTGCTCTCACATACAGTAATTCAAAATGGAGCACGCCAGTTTGTGTCTCTCTTACAGTCCATAGTGACTGTGAACCATAAGCTTCTTTAGCTTTGTCCAATATGTGTAATCTACTAGGAAAAAGCTGCTTTTATTGTGACAATAGGCCAATCTGCTGGCTGCACATACTGTATGTCCACTCCTGCACCGACCTACATAATTTATTCCTATACTCACCTCACTTTATTTCTAAAGTGGCTGAAATGTCAGAAATTCAACTATATTAGCTTCACAGACCGACTGCATTCACAAATAATTTTTTGTTCTTGTAAATACATAGACAAGTAACATTTAGCTGCTTAATGCTAACATTTTCATGTCATCAACTATCCCACTAAGTCATCTATTTTGAGGAGCAGATGAATGAAGTGTCTTATAATCTCCCGAGAACATCCTGGCACAACCTGCTAAATTTTTCCATTGCATAAAAAATATCTCCAAAACCTGAGAGCCACAAAATTTTAAAAAAGCTGGAAGATCAGAACAAAAGGTTAAAGGTCTCATGATCAAAGAATTTCGCAGGAAAAGGTAGGATCATTTTCAAGGAATAGTTGCCAGACTGGTAGAAGAGCACAGCACAAAAAACAAACAGTCTTCCGTATTTACTACTTGGTAGACTGGGGAACTGGGTACATTGAGGATGCTGCTCCTGTACTAAAATAAGAATTGGCACAAACCAAAGATTATGAGGAAGATTCTATCAGAACAGAATTTCTCAGGAAACCCAACAGGATGCCAAAAGCACTGTATCCTTCAGAGTGTGATACTGAAACAACAGGAAAATAACATTACCCTTTATACATTTCATAAATGTAACCTTGTGATCAGCTGTAACCATCTGACCTTGTACTGTCCTTGAGCACACCTGGTTTTCCATGCCAGCTCTGAAAAGACGTCTCTTATGGCTACTTAGTTTAGAGGTTAAGTATAGCATCCTGCCTCTAGGCATGTCATGAACACCCAGCATATACAGTGGGTTGTAAAAGTATTCATACCCCTTGAACTGTTTATTATTTTTAAATTTTATAACAAGAAAATTAAATGTGTTTTATTGATATTTTGTGATGGAGCAATCCAAAGTAGCAAGTATTTGTGAAGTGTAAAGAAAAACTCCATGCTTGGACAAAAACATATTCCCAGTAGTAGGCAATATAAGCCCCAGTGCTACATGGAAGAAATTTAACAGGCGCATGTCACTGATGTACAATTTCTCACACACCCATCTATGAAAAAAACCTGCACATTGGATAAGAACCAGTTTGCACCAGTATGTCAGAAAGTTATACTGTATAGTGCTATGGCTTTTCTTTTTTGAACTGGTTCTTATTCAATATGAAGTTTTTTTTAACATTGCCTCCTACTGGGAATGTTTTTTTGTCCAGCCATGGAGCTGTGAGCATGGCCTTGTGTCTGTGTTTTTAAGTAAATGATGTCCCATTTTTCCGTGATTTTCTTAGGCTAGCAGTTGTGCCATACTCCTTCCATTTACGGATGATGGATTGAACAGTGCTCTGTGAAATGTTTAGAGCTTGGACTATATTTTTAAAACCTAACCCTGCAATACACTTTGCCAAAAATGTATCCCTGAGCTGTCTGGTGTGCTCCTTGGTTTCCATGATGCTGTCTGTTTAGTAATGCTCTCTAACAAACCTCTGAGGCCTTTACAAAACAGCTGTGATTATACTGCAAATAAAAGGAAAACAAATGCACTCTATTTACTGATTAGGTGACTTCTAAAGGCAAAGCTCACAGAAAACAACAATATGACCACTAGGAATCACTTGAGCAGCTCACAGAAGAAGAAAAGTTTTACTGATATGCATTAAAATATTTGTTTTATATACAGTGACCATTCAACACTCCTGCGCCAAATAACCATACCCCCAGAGATTAGTACTAATGTACCTCAACTGTCTTATTTTGTTTTTAATGAGGTAAAAGGGTATAGAGCCACAAATACATGTACCACAGGTATAGACCTAAATTTGTTATCACCGCACAGAAAATGAAATGCCATTCCTAAGCAATAAATCATCACCGATATATACACACCATAAGTGGTTCAGGTATAATACACTCTCGGTTTTGAAGTCCTCTAGGTGGTAACAGTCTCTATCAAAAATACCTGGAACAAACGTAAAACTGTGGTAGGCGACAGACATACAAAATCCAAATGCTCTAGTATAATCCTATCTCAGGAGGAGCACCCGTCCCAACAGGGATGACCCCGCCTATCAATGGCTCACAATTAAATCTTACCAACACACCACAATGGATGTCAAAAAATACTAATAAGTCCCACAATGGATGTAAAATTAGTGATGAGTGATGTGTTTCCCCAGAATCTGGTTCAACAGGTGATAGACAGATAATGGCAACCACATAAATGTGTGGTGATGATGGATGGTAGCCACAAAAATTAAGGTGATGGCATGATTGACCTACAAATAGTGTTAGTATCGCACTCTATATGTATACATAGTCCCTCCCCACATTAGACAATAGATCAATCAAGATAAACTATGCAAATTAATAAGTGAACAAACCTAAAGGAAATGGGTCTGCTCTAAATAAATTGGAAGTGTGTGCCTGCGTACTCCAAAAAAGGAGATGCCAATAACGTGTCGCGTCCACCCATGTGCTCCCTTGTACGTACAATGACTTCCAGGTCAGATGCATGCACTTAAGGAACCTATGTGTTCCACTTGCATTCCAAGGCTTCTAACGGCAATTGGTCACATTTACAATTCTTTACACTTGAAAAAATACTTGTTACTATTTCAAATAAAATACCAATAAATACATTGAAGTTTGTGGCTGTAAATTTTAAAAATGAGGAACAGTTCAGGAGGCATGAATACGTTTGCAACCCACTGCAACTTCTGTTTTTCATGTTGTCATGTGAGGGAACTAAAGATTTAATTTTTTACTAAAGAGGACTAAAACCTTTTTCTGTTTTTGGCAATAGTTACATAGTTGGTAACATTTAAAAATGGACAGATGTAAATCCAGTTCAGCCTATGGTGTTGATCCAGAGGAAGACAAAACCCCCCATGAGGTAGAAACCAATTGTCCTCATTTTTGGGAAAAATTCCTTCCCGACTCCAATTTGGCAATCAGAATAAATCCCTGGATCAACGCCCCTTCTCCAGAATCCTAGTCACTTATTATATTATTATACTCTAGAGATGCATCCAGACCCTTTTTGAACTCTGTTAGTGAATTCACCATGAAAAGTTCCTCTGGCAGAGAGTTAACCAGTCTCACTGCTCTTACAGTAAAGAATCCCTTTCTATGTTTATGAAGAAATCTTCTTTCCTCAAGACATAGAGGATGACCCCTTGTTATAGATACAATCCTGGGTTAGTGATGAGCGATTGCGTTGACTCTTGTGCATCGGGTTGATAGTCGATATCGTCAATTATCATGCCGATATCCGACAGTCGATAATAGATTATCGCCGATGACCATTAAAGTCTATGGGAGAGGAACAACACCTTCATTCTTACACCCAAACGGGCTGGAGAAGCTGGAATTAACATCCACAACAGCAAACTGGATATGTGCTACATCTTAGGCAACACACTTAGGTTATAAAAGCCACAGAAAAAAAAATCACAGACCATTCACTATCCCTGTCTTGTACCACAGCATGACCCTTAAACCTGCATGACCCACAAATTAAAAAGTGCCAGAAGGCAGTATGAAAATGAACCATCATGTTACTTGAACTGGACATTGATTATCCATGTCCTGGGCCACAGCGCAATGAGCCCCCGAATCCAAGGAGCTAACCACCCATGATTAAAAAAGCTGCACAGGAAAAAGGAGTCTTACAACCACCATTTTAGTTGAATCCTGGATCATTGGCCCTAAAACCTGGTCCTGTGTGCCTACAGCATGAGCCCCAAACCTGCATGACCCCCAGAATTAAAAAGTGCCGGAAAAAGGAGTCTGGACTGGGAGGACAAGGAGGTAAGACTGCTGGTTGTAGGTTGCATTAACCACTGAAGAACAGATTGGCGACGCTGTTCGTTACTGAGATTCACAGGGCCCTGACCCAGTGATGACAGGCATGACGGTCCTGCAACCGACGTTCCGCTGGCTTGCGTGTTGTCGCCAGCGCTGGAAGGAGCACCTTCTCTCGTACCTCTACCTCCATGTCCTACACCCCTCTTTGCTCGCTTACCACCTGCATTTCGCTCCATGTACAGAGAGATAAAAATTTAAGAAGGTATGGAAGAGTTTTTGACAGTCTCTTATTGAAAGACAGCAAATCACAGCTATTCTTAAATCCCTCTAATTTCATACAGCCAACTAGGATTAGAAACTGAATTATTTCTAGCAAATACCTGTGAAATGCGGTCTGGTAGAAGGACTGTAAGACAAAATCAGCAGTGTTCTTACTTCAGTCCCAGGGATTTACAACTGCCCAGTAGGACTAGGAATTGATAGTTTTCAACAAAATATCATACAAGTGCGCTATCTGCGCCAAACTGAGATTCACCAAGCGCAATAAAACTATTCAGAAGTTACACGGATGAGCAATTGCATTTTATGCAGCAATGACAAACAAGAACAGTTGCTAGAAAATTAGAATTGTCGTACAACTTGGCTATTTGAAAAAAAAACTAGGGCCGCTCCACGTGCGATACAGCTATTTAAAATTTATACGGATAACAAACTGTGTTTTTTGCACCAATGAAATACACCAACAGTAACTAAAAAATTTCTGTATCCTAATGTAAGTACAAGGTGGGTCTTTGAACAAAACTGGGCTGCGCCAAAGTGCAACACAGCTATTTAAATGTTATACGGATAATAAAAGGTGGTTTTTGCACCAATGAAATACAACAGCAATTACTAGCAAATTTCTGTATCGTAATATAAGTACAAGATGGGTCTTTGAACAAAAATGGCCTGCGCCAAAGTGAAAAACACGTAATTAAATTGTGTACGGATAATAAAAGGTGGTTTTTGCACCTATGAAATACAACAGCAGTTACTAGATAATTTCTGTATCCTAATGTAAGTACAAGGTGGGTCTTTGAACAAAACCGGGCTGCACAAAATAAAAGGTACTATTTCACCTCAGGTGCGAGGTGTGCTGGCCAAAAACTGGTAAAAAAAAAAGCCATTTCAATGTAGGTTCAAAGCACAGTCTGGGCTGCACAATATACACTCTCCTTTCAAAAGCCTGCCTGTCTGTGTTTGCCTCCCCCCCCCCCCCTCCGCGCACGGCTGTACAGCGCTAGATGCTTCTTTAAAAGTCTCAGCCTAACTAACTAAGAACTGAAATTCTCTAATCTACCTATGTTCTAATGTTCACAGCTAAAAGCATAGTTGTCTGTGTGAACAAAGAGAACTGTGTCTCTGAGCTGAGCTGTATTGAGGAGAGAGCTAACACACGTCCTGCTCTTATGAGACACACTGACACACTGATGCTGAACAGGAAGGGCTGTTCTATGCAAAACAAGGTGATGTGATTTTTCCAACCAATGACAACCATCCATACACATCACAGTCATGACGTCACACATCCAGCTCACCCTGCTCTATGCTCTAAGCTGATTTGCTGGCCGCCAAAATGACAGGAAGCGCCGAAAATGGCGCGATAGTAATAGATTATGCGCAGATTCTCACCTAAATTATCGCGTGATCGGAATTTTCCGATCAACCTAAAAACCGTGCCGATTTCAACTTTGTCGATTATAATCGCTCATCCCTATCCTGGGTACATAGTTACATAGTTTGTAAGGCCAAAAAAAAACAGACGTCCATCCAGTTCAGCCTATTGTGCTAAAGTGTTGATCCAGAGGAAGGCAAAACCCCCATGAGGTATAAATAGATCTTTACCCTCGCCGGCCCATAGACTTGCATTACCAGCGGCACGTATACGCCGCTGGTAATTCACGTGTCACTTCTCTCCCCGCCCGGTGGATTCGCTGAGCAGGGAGAGGAGACGTAATCCATAGTTCTCTATGAGTAATGACTAGGACGTATTGCAGCCGTAATTTGTGCACTCCGGCGCGTAATTACGGACTTAAATATGTCCTATTTTAAGCCGTGTGAACATAGCCTAAGTGTATATTTACACATGGCAAGTTGTTGTAGAAATTACATTTCTGTGACTGAGAAATATATTATATGCATGTAAACGGCAGGGGCAGGGTAGCAGATGTAGTAGCTACCACGGGACCCGGACTCTTAGGAGGCCCGGACCCTGGGGCAGCCACTACTACGTCAGCCACTACTACGTCAGCTACCCCGGTACTGCCGCTCCTGGGCCCGCCAGCAGTGAGCTTAACAGTTCACTGCAGTGGGTGCGAGGCTGAGGGGCCCGGCGCATTCCGCCTGTGAACGCCGAACTCCGAGCGTTCAAAGGCAGCGCTGCCTGGTAGTAGCAGAACGGAGCGACGCTCCACTCTGCTGCTTCCCCTGCCGCCTCTCAGTGATCACATGGGCAGCACGATTACGTCACATGATGACGCCGCCTGCGCTGAGCACAGCGGCCGGAGTGCAGCGCATCGAGGGAGCGTGAACGGAGGTAAGTGATTTCTTATTTTACCTGCCCTGCTTGCCTGTAAAGCACACCAGCCTGCCTATATATCCCAGCCTGCCTATATATACCCCACCAGCCTGCCTATATACCCCAGCCTGCCTATATATACCCCCCAGCCTGCCTATATACCCCTGCCTGCCTATATACCCCAGCCTGCCTATATTTACTGCCCCACCCTGCCTATATACCCACCAGCCTGCCTTTATACCCCTGCCTGCTTATATATATAGCCCACCCTGCCTGCCTATATACCCCTGCCTGCTTATATATATAGCCCACCCTGCCTGCCTACATATATAGCCCAACCTACCTGCCTATATACCCCTGCCTGCCTATATATATATATATATATATAGCCCACCCTGCCTGCCTATATAACCCCCCTTAGCCTGCCTATGTAGGCCCCCTAAGCCTGCCTATGTAGCCCCCACCCGCCGGCTTGTATAGCCCCTAGAGTCTCTGTAAAGCTTTCCTACCTATATAGCCCACTGAAATCTGGCTGTCTACTTATATGGGGCCCCTTTAGCTACCTAAACCCTGCCTATCTACCTATATGGCCCCTATAGTCCACCTAACCCCTGTCTACCTGTATGGCTCCCTATAGCTACCTAAACCCTGCCTGTCTACCTATTTAGCCCCCTATAGCTACCTAAACTCTACATGCCTACCTATATGGCCCCTATAGCCTACCTAAAGCCTGCCTGCCTATTTGGGCCCCCCTATAGCCTATTTACCTACCTGTCTACCTATGTGGGCCCCATTTTATAGCCTAGCTACTTGGGGCCCACCTACAGCCTACCTGTGGTTTCCCTACTGCATACTTACCTACCTGGGGCCTAAATACTGCCTACCTAGTTCCAATCTACCTACCTGTAGCCTACCTACCTAATTGAGAGCTGCCTGACTACTGCCTACCTACCTAGGATCTACCTACCTGGGGCCTATGTACTAGCTACCTACCTCAAGTCTACTAACCTACCTATCTAGGGCCTACCAACCTATCTAATGAGGGTCTACCTGCTTATATGATTCGGTGGGGTACAGGCCATAGCTGTAACACAATCTCTGGGCCTCTAAGTTATGGCCTGTACCTCTCTCACACACCTGGGATGTTTGTACAGAGGTGGGGGGCAGGGAGTGAGGTGCTGGAAAAGTGAGGACTCTAAGATATTTGTGTCCAAATCTGCTGGGACAAGTAGTGGCTGGGAGAAGTCATCATGGTGGTTGGGACCGGATGCAGAACACATGGGAAAGTCAACGACTCAGTAGAGAAACGTCACCTGTGAGTCACAAGATGTAATTGCACTGTAATCACTTATGTCTGCAGAGCCTTTGTACACTGGTGTCTACCACTATATGGTCACTGTATGGAGGTTACATACAGTTTGTAGGGCACTTGTGTACACTAGTATATACCACTATATGGTAGTAATATTGATCTTTATTCAGTAATAGTATAGGGGTATTAGTCACTATGTGGTGGTAATTTGTGGTCTTGTTCTGGCAGTATAATCCGCTCCATATGTAGTAGCATTACTGGTAATGTTAATTTGGGTATAGTGGGATTTGTTTGGTAGCAGTATGATGGTGATATCTATGGTGAGTTGTTCACTCCTTGTATTATCTAGTAACTGCATGACTTAAGAGGTCCTGGTAAATGTTCATGGTCGGGGAAGCAGGGGGGGGGGGGGGGCTCCATCCAAAAGTTTGCTTTGGGGCCAAGGCTTCCCTCGTTACGCCCCTGGTAAATGGAGTTGCTTCTGCAGCACATGCATAGATTTCTGGAATTTCATAGAATTTTTTTTAAACAAATCTACTCTGCTGCATGTAAATTTAGAGAAAGTGATGCCTGATGGAATGTATTCCTAGAGCTCTAGCTGAAATGTTAAGCCAGTTATAAAGTAAAATAAAATTAAAAAAATGTAAACCTTTCCAGCAGCACCACTGCTCCTGATGCTTCCACCCTATGGCATCAGTGTTTGAACTGGGTGGGTGAAAAACGTTTTTTCCCCTATTTTATACCCTCCCTGACTGACTGATGAGAATTTTGGAAAAATGAAAAAACTCTTTGAGCTCTAAATATGGCCAATCCTAAATGTTATAATCACTTATGTTGTACGTTTTAATTTTCTTACTATCCTCTTTATCTTAAAGGGGTTTTCCTATCCTGCTGTTTCACAAAGCCTTCTCTTCACAGCCAGCTTTAGACTCACACTTTCCGTTCATAGTGTGGATGGTTCTACGGCAGTCACTGACATTGGTTCTAAGAAAGTGACTGACGTTGGTTCTAAAGCAGTGACTGACATTTCAGCTCTGCTGTTCATAGTTGAGCCTTAGGGGGACATCTCTGATGTAGAGGTTTTAACAGCAGGGCAAAAGGCTACAGGACACTAAATAGTTGAAGTTTCTCAGTAACATAGATAAAAAAAAAAGCTCCTGTGCTGCTTATAAGACACAGCAGGAAGTGATGTCACCATCCTGGCCAGGGCTACTGAAATAGAGAGAGGTGGTGGCAGCTGTCACGCCGCTGCCTGCTGCTTTCTCATTTGCCATGTGGCTTTTCCTGTTGCCTGGCTTTGCTGTATGCACCATGCGGCCGCCTCTGATCCTTCTGGCTTCTAGGGGAGGTGCGACTCCATCTTGCTGCTATTTATTTCTGTCTAGGTTCAGCTGGGTGTGGTTTCTCTAGGCAATCCTCTTCCACCTGGACAATATTATGCAGTCTTTCCCACACCTCTGGGCCTGATCCTTGTTGTGTTTGTGTCTTGTCTGTTGTTACTGTCCTATGTGGGATTCTTCATGTTTGTTGGTCTGCTGCCATGCGTCTGTCTGAGGCTTTTTACGTGAGTTTCCTTGACATGTTCTCATGTTAGAGTTTTTGCCATGTTTCTGCCGTTTCTGTTGTTGCCTTTTCAGTTTTTGCCTTAGTTCTTAGCCAGTGTCCTAGCTTGTGTCACTGCTTTGTTTGCTCTCATGTTCTTGGTGTTGTGTCCTGTCTACGTTTCTGTTTGTTTTGCACCTGGCCTCTGCCAGGCTGACCCTTTGGCCTCCGTTTGGCCTGTTTTGTTCTGCTCCTTGTCTGTTCTGTACCTGCACGTCTCTGCAGCTAGTCTGTTGTATCTTGTCCCTATTTCCGTTGGTGCCTACAATTGGCACTTCTGACCTGTCTAGTCAGCTGCCACTGCTGGGACTGCTCATCGGGGTTTGCCAACCTTACCATCAAAAACTCTGTGAAGATACCTGATAACTGCTTAGTCACACCACCTCGGAGCAAGCCCGGCAGAGGTCCTAGGAAACCTTCTGTACACAAGCATGAGGTAAGACGTATATACATATCTATCTACTGAGGGGGCATACAGTAAATAAGTGATTTTGTTAGTGCTGACTTTTATTACAGAGTGCACTGCTGAGGTGATGTACAGTATCTATGTGGAATACATGTAAAATTAGTGACAGGAACAATAACTTTTTTCTCCAGAAAAATGCATGCCGCAGTTCACAATGTGCCGTGAAAAATGCTGTGTGAACCCAGCCCTACTGAGCAAACTGTAACCTGGTAAGATGGTTTAGGGCCCTAGCAACGTCCCTGATGAGTGGTGATGCCAATATTTGCAAGTTATTCTCCGTATAAAAAATAGATCAGCACAACACTGCAATATAAAGTATCAAAATCATGTGTCTGTCTGACTATCTTTCAACCCTAAAATAAACACCACAAGGAAACAGTTATACAAAAGCCGACTGATGAATAGAATAACTTTGCATCTGATACAGAGTGGAATGATCTTTCATTGAGACAAGAGCTGATAAGATTCTTTGTTAGGTGACTGGATGTAGGCATAAAGCAGTTTACATAGTAATAGTAGGTTAAATTATAAGTAATGATGATACCAAAACCCCACTCTTATCATGCTTCTGGTTCCCATTGTTGGTATCCATCAGGATGCCATGAAAAATGTATCCTATAGGAAACTGCAGTGGACCCATGAAAGCACCATAGGGATCTATAGCGCAAAAGTAATTCGAAAAGGACTGAGGGTGACATGTATGATTTTTTGCGCTTAGACGCCAATTTTTATGCACATGAATTCAGGTTCAGGTAAACAGTGGTTTACGTGTTCCAGCAGTTATGCGCCTGGATTTTCCGTACTGAAGCTATAAATGTGTAGCTCCATATGGTTGTAGTGCGACACGCCTCCAGCATGCCCCCCGATCTCAGGCGCATTACAATGTGCCGTGAGTGCTCTGTAATATGCCTTATATTGGAGTGCGGCCATTTTAAAACTATAACGGACGGGGCTACGCTAGATCTCAGGCTGAAAAGACGCCAGATTTCTGGCGCAGCCCCGTTCATACCTTTCGCCCTAAGTTTGCCCAATTTACTGATATTATACAGTTTGTCCATCAGACACATTAGCATGGTCCATCACATTTTTGTTTACCATGCAAAAAACAGGGCACACATAGTCCAACTTGGACTAAGTTTTGACTATAGATTATTTTGACCTATCATTGCACTGCCATGGTATATATTGGGAGACATTTTTCATGGTAATCTGATGGATACCACATATGGAGACAAGAAATATGATGTGAATGGGACCTTACTATGTAACTTATTATTAGAGGGGTAACTCATTGACCTACAAGGCTCTCCATAACCTCTCCCCTCCATACATCTCGGCCTTAATCTCCAGATATCTCCCCTCAGGCAATCTCAGCTCCTCACAGGGCCTTCTTCTCTGCTCTCCTTTTGTCAGCTCCTCACATAACCGTCTCCAAGACTTCTCTCGTGCTTCCCCCACACTCTGGAACTCACTGCCCCAACACATCAGACTCTCCCCCACTATCACCAGCCTCAAAGGTAACCTGAAAACCCATCTCTTCAGGATAGCCTATAACCTACAATAACCTTGCTGTCACTACACCCTCCACAACCATGTCCGCTCCTTACCTTCTGTCTCTTCCCACCTTCCTTGTAGATTGTAAGCCCTCATGGGCAGGGACCTCTCTCTTTCTGTGCCAGCTGTTAGTTATTAACTGTCACCTTTGTACTTGTCTGACCTATGTTATGTATGAAACCCGAATGTACAGAGCCCTGGAACCAAGGGCACTCTAAAACAAATAATAATCATAATAATAATAATTAATAATATTAAATGTCTCACTTCAGACTGATGGCGTATCACTAGGATATGTCATCAAAATCAGATAGGTGCTAGTCTCATGTATGGGACCCACAACTATTTTGAGAACAGTTCTGAAACCACTCCATTCTAAACAGAGAGGTGGTCAGGACTCTCCGATTGGAATGAATGGGAGTTCTGAGTACTTGGAATTCTAATTAATTTCACTGCATATATTTCAATGGGACTATAATCAGAGTGTTCCAGTCCGACTGCGGGTAAACTGACTTAAATTCACAGCATCATAGCTCTTCATGTTCATGTCAGGTCAATTCTATGTGGACTAAGGGAGGGAATACACAGTGTAGCCATACCATAGTCGTGGTGCTGACAAAGTCCTGCCTCTGATACATAGACGGTGTTGTCCCCACGGCAAGGGTTTTTGGTCTGTTTTTCAGACCAAAGACTTTTAAGTACCCCATAACGATATCAAAGAATACATCAATTCATCTCACAAATATAAAGCCCTCACACAGCTCCATCCGCAGAAAAATACGTGAAGGCTCCAGGAATATAAAAAACATGATTTGTTTATTGTTAAAGCATTTTTAAGAAGCGCGTATGACTTATTCTCTGTAATGCCTGTAAACAAAAAAAAAAAAAAGAAAGAAAGGTGCGGCCTGTAAAAAGGGGATGTTTAATGTAAAATGGGCATGTAGTTCCCTCTATTAAGTTAATTGGTTTGATTTAAAGGGGTTGTCGAGCAGAATAAATTTTATTTGAAATGGGGCCAAGATGGGAAAAGAGAGAAAAAGTGATACTGTACTTACTTCTCGGTCTCACCCCTCCCCCCCCCCCCACACTCACCTGACACTTTTGCTCATCCACTGGACAATCCCTTTAAGTAGAAGTAATTTTCCATGCTACACAGCAGGTATCTTTCGTGCCAAGAACCTGTTTTTAAAAAGTCGTGGTCAACAGCTGTATAGAGCCCTTGTCTGAAGGGAGGTGGCCCAATCTGAAGCTATGCATCAAGGCCCATGACCATTTAGCTATGCCCCTGGCTGCTATGACTGCCAATTAGCACCCTATAATTGTAGTACAGGGCAGCCAATCAGGAGATGGCAGGGGATGCCCCTTCCTTTTCGGTAAAAGGTCATGATCATAGTTATTTCTGGTCGTGGCTGCTAAAGACAGGTGCTAGCTGTAACTAACAGCCGGCAATCACCGTGTAAGGAGCTGACTCCGCTCCTGAGCCTGCTTCATCCCTGCACGCTCTTCGTGATAGGTATGAGTGGTCGCCATAGGTGGTTGCTTACCTCTGTCTACCCATCAGCCTGGCTCTGACTGCCATATCGACTCTGACGGGTTCTGTGTGTTCAGACTGCCTCCGTACATAAGGAGTCTAATGGAGCATGGCAATTTTTTTTTCTTTAAGATATATATTTGAACTTCATAAAAAGGCACACATTGCGGATCTACTTTAGACTGAATGGTGGAAATCCGCACCAAAATCCAAATGGTCTGTTGCAGATTTTTATGTGCCGGTTTACCGAAAAATATGCAATGGAAAATTTCAGCAAAAAATCCATCCTGTGTGCATTCATTATTACTTAACTTTTTCATGAATCCTAATGTTTAACAACTACAGTGTGAGGAAAACTGACTCAAAAATGACAAGTCACACCCCCCCCTCCAACTTCATAACTCAAGTCACTCAGATTGCAGAAATCCCCCCAGCTCCACCAGGAAGCCTCAATTAATTAGCCCCAGCTCAGATACATTGCAAATGCCCTTCCATAGGAAGCCACCGCAGCAGGGAAGGCCAGCACAACAAAGGATCCTCATTTAAATTCATTAGCAAACACACATGGGCTCTCACAAAGACTGGAGGACAAAGGGCTAGGATACGTCCAGGCACGATATTTCATAAGGATTTATGAGAGTCATGTATAACAGGTCCACCGAAGTATTTTAAAATATGAAACTTTCCACACGTCCAGCTGCCACTCCCACATTCGTAGGAGGCAGGGTAAGGGAGAAATCCAAAGCTGGCCTTAGAAACCAAGTAGGACAGGCATGTGTGGTACCAGACTGTAGCTTAGGCCCATCCGTTTCAGATGCTATAACTGGCTTGGTTCTGTGCCAAGGCCCTGCCGCAGTATGGCGCATTTTGTGTTTCAGCCAAAAAACGGCAGAGAGGGAGGAGTTTGTAGACCATCCCAGGGGTGTGAGTGTGAGTGTATGGAGCTGCAACGTGGGCTGTCACATTACGGTTATAAGTAGAAGCCCAGTTTTGCCCATTGTTGTTCTTTGGAGGGGGGGGGGTACCTGACACCACCATTCCAGGAGCACCCACACAGAAGCAGGGCCACATTAACCCCCCATGTGGGCCCAGAACCAAGCCCCCCTAAGGTAACTAGACACATCTTGCTGCCTCTTTGTTTGTACCCATACTCATATTTGCACCTCGGACCAATATCTGTCTAGTATTGTCCCTATTTATATATTGTCTGTCTAGTGTGCCCTCCAAGGCGAATTAAATCTATATACTTTAATCTGAGCTAGTCTGTTGTCTTGATAATCGACCTCACCTGCCTTATACTCGGTCTTTAAAATATACCTACCCCAAGGCTGGTTCCTGACCTTGTTGTAAGTCGGTAACAGATCAGTCTGATAACCAACAAGGGACTGGTGGCAGTTTATTGGGCTGACAGAGCTATGTTTACCTAGCGTGCGTGACCAGATCTCTCCCAGCCGTTCAGGGTTGTGGGCAAGTAGGGTGTCCTCTCGCACTCCCTGGGTCTTCCTGTGCCCGTGTGGACAGGGGTTAACTGTGAAACCATATCTGGCTGACCTTGTCACGATACACCCTAAGTTAGGCCGTCGACCCTCGAGTGGGCTCGGCAGGGTTTTCCTGACATACAGTATCTCCCAAAAGTGAGTACACCTCTCACATTTTTGTAAATTTTGTATTATATCTTTTCATGGGACAACACCGAAGATATGACTATTTGATACAATGTAGAATAGTCAGTGTACAGCTTGTATAACAGTGGAAATTTGGTGTGCCATTAAAATAACTCAACACACAGCCATCAATGTTTAAACCGCTGGCATTAAAAGTGAATACACCCCTAGGTGAAAATAGATAAATTGTGCCCAATATTCCATTTCCCCTTCCCAGTGTCATGTGACTCGTTAGTGTTACAAGGACTCAGGTGTGAATGGGGAGCAGGTATGTTAAATTTGGTGTTATTGCTCTCACACTCTCTCATAATGGTCACTGGAAGTCCAACATGGCATCTCATAGCAAAGAACTGTTTGAGGATCTGAATAAATTTTTCTGCTCTACATAAAGGTGGCCTAGGCTATAAGAGGATTGCCAACACCCTGAAACTGAGCTGCAGCAGGGTTGCCAAGACCATACAGTGGTTTTACAAAACAAGTTCCACTCAGAACAGGCCTTGCCATGGTAGATCAAAGAAGCTGGGTGCACATGCTCAGTGTCATATCTAGAAATTGCTTTCCGCATTACTGCAAAGGTTAAAGGAATAGGGGGTTCAGACTGTCAGTGTATCAAACAACACACTGCATCAAATTGGTCTGTATGGCTGTCATCCCAGAAACAAGTTACAGTGAATAAGATCCTGGAGAAGGGTCGTTGATCCAGAAATTTATTCTGATTGCCAGATTGGAGTCGGGAAGGAATTTATTTCCTAAAATGAGGTCAATTGGCTTTTACTTCATGGGGCTTTTTCCTCTGGATCAACATTAAAGTACAATAGGCTGAACTGGATGGATGCAAGTCTTTTTTCAGGCCTTACAAACTATGTAACTGTGTAAAGGTAATGCACAAGAAAGCCTGCAAACAGTTTGCTGAAGATAAACTTATTTGATTTAGATGGTGTCAAGTGTGTGTGGTGGCAGCCAGTCTACAGTTAAGCATGGTGGTGGGAGTGTCATAGTTTGGGCTGTATGAAAGCTGCTGGCTGTGAGGAGCTACAGTTCATTAAGGAAAACATGAATACCAACATAGACTGTGACATACTGAAGCAGAGAATGATCCCCTCCCTTCAAAAGCTGGGCAGTATTCCAACATAACACTAAACGCACATTCTGGATGACCACTGCCTTGTAAAAGAAAATGAGGGTTCAGGTGTTGGACTGGCCAAGCATGTCTCCAGACCTAAACCCTACTGAACATCAGTGGGGCATCCTCAAATGAAAGATATTGGAGAGCAAGGTCTCTAACATCCAACAGCTCTGTGATGTCGTCATGGAAAAGTGGCTGCAACCTGTGAAGCCCTAGTGAACTCCATTCCCAAGAAAGTTAAAGGGATTGTCTCGCTACAAAGAATAGCTTTCAAATTGTAGGGAACACAAAATAAAGACATTTTCCAAATATATTGCTTTGTTCATCTGTGTTTGTTAAGGAGATACAAGTGAATTAATCACCTCCCTGGCTATTTCAGTTCCCTCAGTAACTGACCTGTGTACATCTCTCCTCCCTGCTGTTTGTTCTATGTGATAGCAGTTAGTGAGTCATCACACAGGTCAAGGCAGCTCTGTGCTGGGCAGCAGTAAAAAGCTTGATTTATCTAAAGTAAACAGCACTAATTAGGGCTTTTGTTTGAGGGATCAGATAAAAAGTTCTACTAGTAGTTTCAGAGAAGCTTCTGAGCTAATCTGAACTAATTAGCAACTGAATACACAGAGTTGAATACACCATGGAGCTGTATGCAAAGTCAGTCTGAACCAGGAAGTGACAGAGTATTTCATTCATGCATTCTATGAAACTCTGTAGGGAGACAACTCCTTTAAGGCAGTGCTGGAAAATAATGGTGGCCACACAAAATATTGACACTTTGGGCACAATTTGTCCATTTTCACTTAGGGGTGTACTCACTTTAATTGCCAGAGGTTTATACATTGATGACTGTGTGTTGATTTATTTTGAGGGCACAACAAATTTATACTGTTATACAAGCTGTACACTGACTACTTTATATTGCATCGAAGTGTCAAATTTTCATTGTTGTTGCATGTAAAGATGAAGGGTAACATTTCCCAACACGCCAACGCCAGTTTTTTGGTCTATATTGCGCTAAAACGGCTTTTGATGCCATATTTTGGATGTAAATGAACTGTCGTACACCAAAACTAGGCGCATTATATGCTGCGACTGACACATTGTAATGCGCCTAAAACAAATGCGCTGTGCACCTCCATTAACGCAATGCGCCTATATACACTTGTAATGATGTGCTATGCGCCTCAATAGGCACATTTCGCGCATCATTTTTAGGCGCGTTATGTTTACTATGCAACGTATACCTGACGCCAGATTTTTGATAGGGTCGGACTTTCTGGCACAATTTACACTTATTTAATGCGCCTAAAAAATGACATAGCACCGCCAATTTTCGAATATCTCGCCCAAAATATTTTTTTTAAAATGTGATAGGTGTATTCGCTTTTGTGAGATACTATATATAATAAAAAGATCTGCAGTTTTATAATTAAAATTGTGGGTAAAGGAGGTATTCTTTTCATTTAACTTCCAGGTTGCCCCCTTTTTGTTGCTGAACTCAGAGACAGACATACATTTCCATTTCCTGTAGACAGTGAAGAGACAGCTACAAAACTAAAGTTAAAGCAGTTTTCTCATTAGGATATTTCACAGAGCCTGCTCTGCACAGTCAGCTTCAGGCTCCCATTCCTGTTCAGACTGAGGGTGGTTCTACAGCTGTGATTGGTATATCAACTATGCTATTCCTAGCTGAGCCTGTCAGAGGGTTATTGATAATGTCTTCAGTTCCTTCATGTTGAAAGCTAATCTTTGTAGTGAGAAAAACCCTTTAAGTAGCAGGGCAAAAAGCTACAGTGCTCTAAAGGGTTAAAGTTTGTCAGTAAAAAAACAAAACACAAACATGGTTGAGTGCTGCTTATAAGCAGGGACTGACCATCCCAACCAGGACTACTAGAGCAGAGAGAGGTGGAAACTTGTGTATGCAATCAGGAGATAAAAACTGCTTAAACTCTGAAGGGAAACAGAACAGCAATATATTTGGTAATAGTATTTTTTTTTTTTTTACCTTTGCCTACATTTAAAGTTTATAAATGTGATGGGAATACCCATTTAAGTTATGTAAATATACATTGGATTGCTGCTTGCTGTCAGTGAATAAAAATATTTGTCTTAACATCAAGAATCTGCAAACCTGTCCTGACCATATTGGAAACCAATTAAGAATTTATTTAATCTATCACAGCTATTTCTTGTGATTTTCCATCCATCTGTGTGAGCAGCATGAGGTCAGGACAGGTTATCAGTAGAGATAAGCAAATTTCTCAAAAATTCAATTCAGCCGATTTGCCGAATTTTCCCCAAAAATTAGTTTTGTTCCGAATGTATTTGCAACGAATCTCGTTAAAAAATAGTTATTTCTTGGCTGCAGAGAGCCTGTATGGTGTTGTAGAACATTGTGCCATGTAGAAATATGCATAGGGAGCGTGGTTTGGTATTGAAACAATGCTGTGATTTAGTATGACACGCAGATGACTGGCACCGCTCTTAGAATCGCTTCACACTTCACTTACCTGGGCAGTTACGGGGTCAAAACTGACCAAATGACTGAAGTGGGAATGCAGCCTGACAAGGTAATGTCAGTGCCAGCTAGAAAGAACCGAGCAGAGGACCAAGATCCCAGCGCACTCTTACACCGTCATAAGATGACTCCACAGAGTTATGTTTAATGCTGATACGTGTAGAGCCACCACCCCCACTTCCCCCCCACCCTGAAAGAGTGGCAAGGGTGTCGGCAGTAATTTTGTCTAATAACTTATTTGTCTAAATAAAAACCTTTGAAATACAGCTTGTTTTTTTGTCATATATACACATCTCCATTACAGGCAGGTTATTATTTTGGGATATTGTTCTCTGCGCCAAAGAGTTACTTTTTTCACTTATAAGGTGAAACTCCTTTGAAATACAGCTTGTGTATTTGTCATATACACACCTCTACATTAAAAAGAGTTTGTTTTATTGTAAATGTTTGATCAAACAGTATGTCAGAGAGGTGGCAGGCCCTTTACATGGGAGGGGCAGTGGCACAAATGTTCCTGGAGCAAACACAGGTCGCAACACAGTAAGGGGACATCGCAGCAGAGGTCAATTGGCGAGGCCAGAACTACCGGTGTCATCTAGCGGCCGTGTGTTGACCACCAAGCCAACGGTTCTTGAATGGTTGACTAGGTCATCCACTTCCTCCCAGATGACATCTGACAACCCCAGCCAGGAGTAGGTGGGTTCGTCAGACACAACCCTTAGGTGGCATGGTCCGGGAGCAGGTACCAGCTCCATCAGCAGCAACCTGAGTATGGAGTCGTTGATGAGCAGCTTTCTTTATCTGACAGTGAGGAAGGTACTCACCAGCAGCAGCACCTGGAGCAGACCCTGAACCCTGGATCCTTTTGGCTACCTGCATCCGCTACTATTATGATGCTGCCACCTGCCTGATGCCACACATCTGCTGCCAGCTGCTCCTTCTACCACCCACCATCTTTACCAGGGACTGGTATTGCCACCCACCTCCCCACTCTTCACTGGGCCATTATATAGCCTTCTGATGCTGCTGCCACCTCACCATTCAGGTCTCCTCATGCTGCCAATGCTGCTGTCACCAAGTCACTCTCTGGCATGATGCTGCTGAGGCCGCCACCTCCTGATTATGTCACCTAGCTGCCGCCACCTCAAAATTATGTAATTGTGCCACTCTCCGGCCTGATGCTGCTACTGTTGCTGCTGCCACCTCCAAACTGTGTAATTGTGCCACTCTGTAGTGTATTCATGCTGCTGCCACCTAAACAATCTGTCATTGCACCACTCTGTAAACTACTCATGCTGCTGCCACCTCCACAATCAATCTGTCATTGTGCCACTCTGTAAACTACTCATGCTGCCACTTCCACAGTTTGTCATTGTGCCACTCTGTGGCCTACTCATGCTGCTGCCAACTGACCACTCTGTCACTTGACCACCCTGTGGTTTCCTAATGCTGTTTCCACCCTCCACCACTCTATGAAGTTGCCACTATGTTTGGTTTTCCCCTTCTTTTAATCTGTCAGAAGGAAATAAAAAGGGACAAACAAAACCATTATGTTTTCGCAAACCCATAAGGCCAGTATGACTGGTCCCCGTTTTTTTTTTGGCTTCGCAATATTGGGGATTTTGCCGATTGAAAGCGGACACTGAAATAAAAGGAAAGGGCAAAATAATTAGTGCGCCCAAAGAAAAATTTTCTGCCGCCCCCTACCTTTAGCGGGGGGGGGCCTTAATGTATCCTTTAACAAAATACCCAAAAAGTGAAAAAAGAAACTTTTGGGCACAGGAGCAATATCCCAAAAAACTAAACCGGGCTCATGGGGAGATGTGGGGATGTGAGAAATAACACACTTTTTTTTAAAGAGGCTCACCACTTTAAGTAAAAAAAAAGTAACTTTTTTAAAAACGAAAATATCCCAAAAAAAAAAAACCGTTTGGTTCAGGCAGGTGTGATATGACACCCACTGTGTCGTTAAAGGTTTTCCCCCCCGTCCCAAAAAACGAATTTTTGGGACAGGTGAATCTAGGGCTGCGGGCAGAAGTTTCGGGGGTGCTGAACCCCGTGGCTGGCAAATGAAAAATGGCTGGCCTCTTAGGGGGTTAAATCACAGAAGCTGGCTGGTGCGGATGGCTGCTGTTGTATGTCGGCATTGGGGTGTTTTTCTTTTTTTCTCACTAGTTCTTTGCCCCATTTATCCTTGTCTCGCGCCTTTTTTAGTTTCGACCACGAACAGCGAGGAAATTGGCTAGTTTTAAAATCAATTTTTCCCTGAAATTCAAACATTCCATTTTCATTAAAATCTTTTTGGGCTTCCCCTAGTTATCATCATCCGGGAAAGTTTCTCGGGACTATAAACTGTATTCACTGAATAGGTACGATAACAATAAGTTACAAGTAATATGTACAGAACAGATGGGTAACCTTAATGGAAGACTGGTTCAGTGCTACTAAATAGAACAAGCATAAATATAAGCATAAAAAAAACATTTATGCCAACAAAAAGTAATTTTTTTTAGTTTGAAAAATGATATTTTAATAAGATTCATCTTGTTTTTGAAATAAATATACGTGTTTTTCATAAACCGTACCTGGAGGGGCCCTTTGTTTTGGTAAAGGCCCTGGTTATCAAAGAAGGCGTCGTTTTTGTCTGGGGCCCCATTTTTTGTAAAAAAGCAAAGTTAAAATTTTTGTGAATTTGTAGATGCAAGTAACTGATGCAATAAATTGAATAAACCATACAGACATGTAGCCCCCATAAATTTTTAGCTCCCAACATTACAAAATTTATTGTAACTAAGGCATCTACGGTATCACTGGGAAAAGAAACTCTGTTGTGCCATTATTATTGGTAGGGGATTTTTGTCGGGGGCACCACAGACCGGTTTTTCCCCCAAATAGACAGCTTTACATTTTTTTTCCCCCAAAAGTCCTACTATTCTTATTTTGGGTTTTCTTATATTGGCAGGTATTCCCCCCATGGGAGGAAAGGGGGCGGCTGAGGCAGGTATGGGGCCGGCTGTAGGCAGGTTGCACTGTAGCAGGTATAGGCAGCTGTAGGCAGGAAAGGGGCGGGTAAAAAAGGGGGTTTAAAGGCAGCTGTAGGCGGTATAGGCGGCGTGGCTTTTATCAAAATAAAAAAACAAACAATCCTTACCTGGATCCCCCTGCTCCGTCTCCCCCCGTCCGGCTCGCTCTTCTTTTTGCCGGCACAGGCGGGTGACTCATTGGGCCCGGACGCACCGAGATGAGGGGAGCCCCGGGACAGCCGCGAGTCTGGGGTTTCGCCCGGGGGGGACGCGGAGCCGGGTCGTGCTTGTCCCCCCGCAGGGTATCCCTTCCTTATATGCGCCCGGGGGCGCATATAGGTGAAGGAACGTGCACAGTGTCCGGGCCAGCGCACGCCCAAATGTCGCTGTACTCAGTTCAGCTATATGCGCCCTAGGAGCGCATATAGCTGGAAGCTCCCTGTGGGGCCCCCGGGGCCATCGCAGCGCCCGGCGGACAAGCAGTTTACTACGTTTACTTTGGGAAACGTCTTACATTAGTCGACCTCCCAAAAACTCCCCCTACTTTACATCGGGGGGTCTTACTATCGGGGAAACACGGAAATTTAAGGTTTGCCGAACCATTATTTTTTTTTTTTTTTCTTGCACGGTTCACTTAACAAGGCGCCACACAGACAATAACCAGGCTAAATGATCACCGGGAGTCGGTGAAAACCCCTGTGCGCCTCGAGCTCCAGTGACAGAACTAGCCGGCCGCCGCATCCTGTCTCCGAACGCCCAGGCCCTCTGTGCTAATGCCCTCAATTCCTGGGACCTTGTGGTCTTACCGGGGCATAGCTCTCCCACATTCAGCCTGGAAGCCAAAGGCCTTGGGGCTTTGGCAGCTGGGATGAATAGATTGGCAAGATTTCAGTATCGCATGCCTCACTGGACTTCCAAAAAGTCAGCCCGTTTCTGTCACAGGGGAACGAGAGAGAAGTGAGGTTTATTTTTTTCTTTTCTATAATGAAGGAGTACTATTTACGCCTATCCAAACAGAGGCGGGGGCCCCAGTATCCATAACAGAGGCAGGTGCCATTCACATAATAGGGGCAGGCTAGTAAAACATAATAGAGGATGCTGCAATATCACAAAAAGCATCGCATGTATCCAAAAAGAAGCAGGTGCACTTTTCACAAACGAGACAGATTGCACAGTATCACATAACAGAAGCAGGCTGCATAGTATCACATAACAGAAGCAGGCTGCACAGTATCACATAATATAGGCAGGCTGACGTGCAATAAAAGAGGGAGGTGCACGTTTTCAATAATAGAGGCGGGTGCACATGTCACATAACAGAGGAGGTGTACGTGTCCCAAAAAAGAGGGAGCTGCCAGTTTTCATAACAAAGGCATGCAGCACAGTGTCACATTCGGGCAGGGTGCACAGTGTCAATAAAAAGGGTTTTCCACGTGTCACATAACAGAGGCATGCTGCACAGTGTTACATAACAGAGGCAGGCCAGTTCACAAAAAGAGGGATGTGACAGTTTTTCACAAAAGAGGCAAGCTGCTAGTTTTCATAACAAAAGCATGTGATAGTTCAATAACAAAGGGATGCTGCACGTATCACATAAAAGGAGGGTGCACAGTACCATAACAGAGGAGGTGCACAGAATCACATAATAAGGCTGCGAAAAGTATCCAAAAACAAAGGGATGCGCATATACACATAAAAGAAGCAGCTGCACAGGCACATAACAAGAAGGTTTTACAGTATCCATAACAGAAGATGCGTAGTATCAAATAAAAGAACAGGTGCACTTTTAAAAAATAAAAGGCAGGCGCACAGTGTCACAAACAAAGGGAGGCTGCACGGGATCAATAAAAGAGGCAGGCTGCACAGTGTCACATAACAGAGGCAGGCTGCACGGGATCAAAAATAAAGGCAGGCTGCCATGTCACATAATAAGGGAGGGGCACAGTGTCACTAACAAGGCAGGCTGTACAGGTCACTAATAGGGCAACTGCACGTATAAAAAACAAAGGATGCACAAAAGGTCCATTTCGAGGCAGGGGCACGTGTCACTAACAAACATCTGCACAGTGGCCTAACAAAGGCAGCTGCACAGTGCACATAACAGGGATGCTGACAGTTTTACATTTAAAAGAGGCATTTCTGCCCGTGTTTTCATAACAAGGCAGCGCACAGGTCACTAACAAAGGGATGCGCACAGTTCACATAAAGAGGGAGGACGTGTTACATAACAGAGGAGCTGCACATTTAAAAATCGACATAACAGAGGCAGGCTGCACAGTATCACATAATAGAGGAGGGTGCAGTGTCACAAAAAAGGCAGACTGCCGTAATCACTAAAAAGCAGGCTGCACAATGTTACATACTGTTTATTGACTTGGGTTAAACAGGCCTTACGTATAACAGCAGGAGCTACAACAGAATATACCATATCTAAATTATTTGTAGATGATAATGTTACTTTGGTAGACATCAAATATGAGTCTCACATTGATTTCATATTTATGTTGACACCCCCTTCCATAAAACGATAATACACGTGCCCCAAGGGTTAATTGGGAATATGCTACTCGATGGGGGCCCCGGCATGGCAGACCTGGAGTTTCATCTAAACTGCATGTACCTCCTTGGGAAAGGCAGAAGGGCAGAGAGGCAAAAAGCAGGAGGCAAATATAAGGGCCAACGACTATAGGGTCGCCCCAAAAAATTTTAAATCCACTCTGGGCCCCATAAATGGCGCCACAGGTGGGCCCCCAGAATTAAATTCCTCTGGTATCTTTAGGCACCCCAGTTTGACACTGTATACAATGCACTTGACATGGCAGAAAGAAAACTTCTCACCGTGTACATTATTCTGTGTATATATTTGTATTATTTTAGACCTTTAACCACTTTACGACATAGGACGTACCCTACACCTGGGGGCCGTTACTGCAAAAGGATGTATGGGTACGTCCCGGGGGTCGGGGTTACAAACAATCTTGCAAGATCTTGAATGGAACCAGTGGTATATTACCCTGGCCTCGCTGCTTTACCCGCGTTGGAGTGGTCCGGGGAGGTGGTTAAAAACCCCTTTCCGGGTTTTGACCTTCATGGTCGCGCAAGAAGTTCAGGCAGGGGGAGTGAGCTTTTCCTGCCCGGATCGTCACGTTGCGGCACTCGCGCCACTATTTGGGCCTGACAGCCCCGATAATTTACTAAAGCACCAGGGGTCGGTGAGTACCATTAGTGATGAGCGATTACGTTTACTATCGTCATGGGGGTCGATAGTCGATAGGGGCAATTACAATAAGATTTTCCAAGCGATAATAGATTATCCCCAAAACCCATTAAAGTTAGGGAGGGGAACAAACCTTCATTCTTCACCCAAAGAGGGATGGAGAACTGGAATTAACATCCACAACAGTCAAATAGATATGTGCTACATCTTGGGCAACACACTTTGGGTTTTAAAAGCCACAAAAAAAATCAAGACCATTCACTATCCCTTTTTTCACCACATCATGACCCTTAAACCCTTTATGGGCCCACAAATTAAAAAGTCCAGAAGGGAGTATTTTGGGAAACCCTCATTTTCTTGAACTGGACATTGAATATCCCTTCCTGGAACGCAGCATGAAAACCCCCCAAAACCCGCATGAACCCCAATTAAAAAGTGCCCGGGAAAAAAATCTTTTAACCACCATTTTTTGTTGAACTGGACATTAACAAAATCTGTCCTGTACCGCAGTAGACCATTAAACCGTCTGACACACAGATTAAAAAATGGGAAAAAAGGGGCTTTGACCACCATTTTAGTTTTTAACTTGGGGCATTGACATACCTGTCCTGGACCGCAGTATGACCATTAAACCTGTTGACCCCCAAAAAAAAAAGTCCGGGAAAAAGGAGTCTTTGAACCACCCCTTTTTTTTGAACTGGGCATTAACATATCTGTCCTGTACCGATTATGACCATTAAACCTGTCTACCCACAATTTAAAAAATGCCGGAAATAGGGGTCTTTCAACCACCATTTTAGTTTGAACTTGGGGCTTGCTATACCTGTTCTGTACCACAGTATGACCATTAAACCTGTATGACCCACAGATTTAAAAAGTGCCGGAAAAGGAGTCTTTCCAACCACCATTTTATTTTCACTGGACAATAGACTATACCTGTCCTGTGCCACAGCATGAGCCCCAAACCTGCATGAACCCCCACGAATTAAAAGTGCCGGAAAAAGGGAGTCTTTTCAACCTACCATTTTAGTTTCACTTGTGGACAAGACTATACCAGTCCCTGGCCACAGCATTGAACCTAAACCTGTTTGATGACGAACTCCACAGATCACAAAGTGGCACTATTCTATTTTGTACAGTGGACTGTCACTTAGTTATATCTTTTTGGTAACTGACATTTGTTTAACCGAATTTATTTAGGGAAGTTTTATTTTATAGTTTTACATTATTATCCATTTTTTTGCTTTTTTATAATGGTGATAACAAACAAGAACATACAAACCCCTCCTGCAGTTTTTAAAGAATATTTTAACACGTGTAGATGTGTTAATCATCCACACAAACCCCCCACTATCTAGTTATTCAAAAATGTCCTAATTCAATCCCCAAAAACACTTCTTATTTGAGAAGACATTTGCCCTCCGCTTCTATGAGTGATTCAGCCAATCAATTTAATGGTTTAAACTTTTTCGCTCCAAATCCTGTCTATCAGTGATTAGGGACAGACTCCCCTGTGAGATCAATGATGCGACCTCCATAAGACTCCAGCCCCAGAAAATTTTAAGCCACAAATTGTGAATTTGTGTCCAGCCCTGGCCATTTATACACTACTTAACCTCAGCATGAAATCACCCACCTTTTTCAAAATCTGATTTTTTCAGAGAAATTTGAAGCTCTCCTGAAATTGCCCCTAATGGTGGATAGCTAGTGCCTGCCGTCACCTCATGTTTAAACAACGGAGGTCCCAGCTTGCCAGGGGCCAGACTTACAGTGGGTGCGGTGAGAGCCCAGGATAGCGACTGTCATCTATTACACGGAGGTCCAGCTCCAGGGCCAGACTTACAGTGGGTGCGGTGAGAGCCGCTAGGCTAGCGTCTGTCATCTATTAACACGCAGGTTCAGCTACCAAGCCGTAGTTACAGTGGGTGGCGGTGAGAGCCCAGGCTGGCGTTCCGTCATGCAATTCCATTGAAAAATGCCCTTATGATGACGCAGCAACGAAAACAGTTGTTGCTGAATCATAGAGCGGAAGTGTGAGAGTAGACCTCCAGCCTTCTCATTAACAACCATCAAGACCTGGGGTACGCTTGCCCCCTCCGTATGGAGAGCGGACCAATGAGCTTACACTTTGAAAACCTGGAGTTTAACCGCTCCAGTTCCACCCAGGTGCCCTTTTTCTTGGCATTCTTTTTCTCATTGATATACTCAATCGTGCTGGAGGAAATTGTCCTCTGTTCTTTTGTTCTCTGTCCGTGCTCCATACACCAATGTCCTCTGAATAACCTACATCTGGTCAAGTCGTCCTGTAAACACCCTTGTACAATTTCAGAGGAATTTTTTTTACCAGCTATTTTGTACATGCAAGTTTATTGAGTAGTTTAATTTCTAAAAACACATTTGTTTAAAATAGGATGGAATCCTACCATGTCTTTCTTTCTCTTTTTTTAATTGTATTAAAATGGTTGTCCTCAATACAGGGAGTGCTAGCTATGTTAAAGATCTGCAAAAACAAGTAATTTTGCAATATGTGTCCATTAACAGTGGTCCTACCTATTCCGGTTTTCTGACAGACCATCACCCTTGAGCCACTCTTGACAATTTGTGAAGAACAAATGTCTGTTAGAAACCACATTTTTCAATAGGACCTGTAGTCTAGCTGCATTTCACAGCAAAATTGCCCCCAAAAATTCAAAACATGACCCATGAGCCACTTTTGACAATCGTGGAAGAAAAATGTCGTTAGAAACAACATTTTTTTTTATAATAGGACCTGTAGTATAGCTGCATGTCACAGCAAAATGCCCCAAAAATTCAAAACATGACCCTTGAGCCACTTTGGACATTGTGAAGAACAATGTCTGTTAGAAAAAACATTTTTTAGAATAGGACCGTAGTTTGCTGCATTTCAAAGCAGCATGACCCCAAAATGATAAAAAATGACTTTCTCAGCCACTGTTAAAAATTGTGAGGGAGAAATGCCACTCCAAAAGCCAACATTTCTGTTCCAGGACCATGATTTTTTGCCTGTATCCCCACAGCAACATGACCTCAAAACCATTGACAAATGCGAAAACTTCTAAAGATAAAGTGAGTAATGGAATAGGGTTTGTTGTCATGAAACCTTGCTGTCTTTTACAGTCTCCTAACAGCAAAACCAGCAAAATGAACTTTTTGGGGAACTGAGAAAAAAAATTTTGCAGTAAGAAATGATCATTTAAAAAAAAAAGTTTTCAAGGGGAAACCATTTCTGTTTAAAGAGGAAATGTGAAGTAGCCCGGCAAACTAATCGGTGACCTCAGCAATTGGGGCCAAACATCATCAGAGATCCATGCCTGATTCATCTTGATGAAAGTCAAACGAATCACATTATCTGTGGAAAGCCGGATGCGTTTGTCTGAAATGACTCCTCCGCTGTGCTGAAGGTCCCCTCAGATATGACGCCTGGTTTGTGGGCAGGACAAAAACCTCTATGGCGTGGCAAGCGAGCTCGGGCCATTCGTCCATTTTGGATACCCAAAAGTCTATTGGGCCCGGAACACATACAAAAACATCGGTGGTTGACGCAGAAAGTCGTGCACCCATGATCTTAAACTGGTCTCGTGTGTTGAATGTGTGCCCTGTATTGCATGCGTTGGTGAGGTGGTAATAAAGATTGCCAAGGTCACCATTGGCTTTTTGCCCCCTTTGCCTGCTGCCTGCTGGCTACGGCTATTGGCCTAACTGCTGTCACGTCGTGAGTTGTTCCACCGTTTACATTTGAGGAAGTGAAGCAACGCAACAGATGTCTCCAGTTGATCAATCAGCAAGGTCTCCATTTCCTGCAATTTTACTCTCTATTTGGGTGGGTGGAAGGGAAAATGCTGAGTTTTGTTTTGTACCGGGGGTCCAGGAGGGTGGCCACCCAGGAAAGGTTGTTCATTTTGATGGCCTTAATGCGAGGATCATGTTGGAGGAAATGGAGCATCCAAGCACTCATGTGAGAGATGGAGCCTTGATTTCCCAAGCCTTGGGTCGAGGGGCAATAGCAAACTGGGTCTTCCTCATCTTCCTACTTTCCGCCTCAAATTCGCCCAACCTCTTTCCAAGGCAGGGGGCGTCGGTGTCTAGGAAATACCCTCCCCTCCTCCTCCGCTTCCTCCGGCACAGCTTCAACACAGCCTGACTTGCCTGAGATGATGCACCCTGAGAGCTGATGCGCCGCCTTGCAATAGCCCTGGACCCCGAACCCCTGCCTAATGAAGACCGATAAAATTGAGAACTGTCGGGGCCTTGTGGATTCGCCGGAGAGAAAGGCTCTGTGTCCACATCTGTGTCTGTCTCCTCCTCCTTCGCTGGCGGGAGCTGTTGTTTCAAAGTGTCCAACGATCGTTCCAGAACTAAGATCACCACAATGCTCATCGCTGACAATGGCATTGTCCGCACTGACCATTTTGGTGGCTTCTTTCAAAACTGGCAAGGGATGGTGCAGAGCACTTTCACCTGCCCTCACCTCGGTGCCTGCCGCTCAACAGCCGCCGAGGTCCGCACCGCTGCTTGTCAGGCATTTGTCACTTCGTGACTGCGTAATGGCATGCGCTGCTGCCACAATCGCTGGAGTCATGTGGAGGAGGGGAATTCCAGCATGGTTGCCGACGTCAACATGAGATGGTTGACGGGTGGCCGAGCTGACGGCTGCAAACGCAGCCTGGCGGGACGAAGCAGGGTGCTAACGGCGTAAGTGCGAACTCAGACCTCGAGCCATCGCCACCAGGCAGTCCAGACCGTGTAGCCCTCTTTAGAAATTTCTGGACGACAAGGTTCATGAAAATGTGCCAGGCAAGGGATGTCTCCAGCCTTACCGACTTAAGGGCGGCCAGCAGCATTGTTTTTATCGCCCGTTAAGTCGCACACCCACCTTGCCTGCACAAGGTTCTTGTCACCCAGCCAGCGCTCCAGGTCTTGTTGCGGAGAGCCGTCCACAGCTCCTGACCTGTGTGTGAGGACGGTCTCCAAGACAGATAATTTCAACACAGCCTGGTTTCTCTGGGCACGTATGCCACCAAGGACCTTGGGAAAGAACCCTGCACCATCCCTAGCGGTTTTGAAGAGCGTGCACCGAGCCTGAGAGCCACTACCTCACACCCGCCAGAGAACATCCACCAGCTCACTGCCAGTTAGCTATTCACAGTATATAGCGCCTTGGTGCTGTCTTACTATCTTTGTGGTCGGTGGTCAGATTGACTTTTCCCAGGGCCACCAGATTGCAGACAAACGCGCTTGAAAATTTAGATGACACGTGGCTGGCCAGGGAAGGGACGGCTTTTCCCTGGCAAAGAAATGCCTGCTCGGCATCTGTAATTGAGGGGCAGGCAAGGGCTATGACGTGGCGGAACCCCATCTGTGTCCACCAGACGGAAAGAGGCAACATTCCAAGGCCAAAAGCCTCGGCAAATGCCGACAATCAGGGCTTTTGACTTGGGATGGTTTGGGTTAAAGTGTTTCTTCTGCTCCCAAACTCTGGAAAAACAGAATACTACTGGGCTGCTGAGACTGGCCACTGTAAGGGCATGCAGGTTGTCAAAAAAAAAAAAACTGGGCGGAATGAGAAGGGGTAGGATGGGACTATGGTGGTGCTGGTGTACTCGGCGGCGACAGTGAGGGGCTGAAGTGGGTGCTGATCCCTGATCACATGACTCGAAGACATGGGCAGCTGAGGAACCTTGGTGTGGCGGAGGAGGAGGAGCGGAGTCGAGGGTGTGACAGTGATTGGAGGCCAGCGTCGGTCTGGCCTTTTTTGGCCAAGTGTTGCCTCCATTTCAACTCATGCATTCGCTGCATGTGAACTAACATGTTGGTGGGTGGTTAAAAAACCTAAGATTCTTGCCTCCTACTTATGCGTTTACGGTAAAGGCGGCATATGACATCGCTGGGTGAATCAAGGCCTTTGCTTCAAAGAAGGCCCACTTGAGAGGTCCTGGAGACCTTTTTGAATGCGATAAGCGAGGAGTGGGGTTTTTCCGCTGACCCGTGCTGCGGAATCATATCACGGACTTCAGCGACCGTCCTCTCCCCTTTTTGAGGCGGACCACGTACTGACACACCCCATCGTCTATCCCTCCTCGTCCATGTGATGAAGCCCTCGCAAGCAAATCTGCTGAAAAGAACACGTTTGGATCCGCAATGTTGTCATCATCATCATCAACAACAGATGACTTTGTCGTCCTTGACATTCTGCATCCCAGATCTGCGGGCTAACAAGCAGAGGGACTGCAAGGCCATTGCCGGACCGCCCCGGGGATTTTTGACCGATAGAACCGGCTTCCTTCTCAACTCCCTCTGATTGCATCAGTAACTGGGAGTCAGAGCAGACCAAAATCATCCTCTTGCGCTCTGATCTTTAACATTCTTTCTGACGGAACCATACCCAACCGCATTTTGGTCATCAAAGAGGTCTTCATAAAATGGATTTTATCCACAGTGGTGGGTACACGAGTTGACATTTGGGCTGCCTTTGCTTCATTTTGGACGGATGCTATGATGCTGATGAACGACATTTGTGGCCGTGACTGGGAGGACGAGGAGGTAAGACTGCTGGATGCGAGGTTTGCATTAACCAACTGAAGAACAGATTGTCCGATGCTGTTCGTTACTGAGATTCACAGGGCCCTGACCCAGCGTTGACAGGCCTGACGGTCTGCAACGACAATCCGCTGGCTTGCGGTTGTCGCCAGCACTGGAAGGAGCACCTTCTCTCGTACTCTACCTCCATGTCCTACCCCCCCTCTTTGCTCGCTTACCACCTGCATTTCGCTCCATGTTTCAAAGATAAAATTTGAGAAGGTATAGAAGAGTTTTTGGAACGTCTTCTTATTAAAAGACCGACTTATCACAGCTATTCTCAAATCCCTCAAATCAAAACAAAATTCTGATATCCAAAATTTAAACTGCAATGTGGCTCTAATCAACAGATCTTGGACTGGCAAAAGTGCAAAAAACACATATCTGAAATGAATACCGGAAAATAAAAGGTAATTTTGGCACCAATCAATTCACCTTTGGTGACTCACAACAATCGCTTGGATTTTAAATTTAACTGCAAGGTGGCTCTATCCAACAAATCAGGACTGGGCAAAAGTGCAAAAACACGTATCTGAAATGTATACTGAATATCAAAAGGTATTTTTTGCACCTATCAATTCACCTGTGGTGACTACACAATTGCTGGATTCAAATTTAACTGCAATGTACCTCTATCAACAAATCTTGACTGGCAAAAGAGTGCAAAAAAACACGTATCGAAATGTATATACGGATATAATAGGTATTTTTTGGCACCTATCAATTCACCTGTGGTTGACTACACAATTGCTGAAATCAAATTTAACTGCAAGGTAACGTCTATCAACAAATCTGGACTGGGCAAAATTGCAAAAAACACTTATCTGAAATTTATAACGTATAATAAAAGGTTTTTTTTGGCACCTATCAAATCACCCTGTGGTGACTTTTAAAAACACAATGCTGGATTTAAATTTAAACTGCAAAGGTGGCTCTATCAACAAATCTGGACTGGGCAAAAAGCAAAAAACACGTATCTGAAATGTATACATATAATACAAGGTATTTTTGGCAACCTATCAATTCACCGTGGTGACTACAACAATTGCTGATTCAAATTTAACTGCAAATGTACCTCTATCAACAAATCTGGACTGGGTCAAAAGTGCAAAAAAACACGTATCTGAAATGTCTACGATAATAAAAGTATCTTTTTGGCACCTATCAATTCACCTGTGGTGACTACAACAATTGCTGAATTCCAATTAAACTGCAAGTACCTCTATCACAAATCTGGGACTGGCAAAAGTGCAAAAAACACGTTTCTGAAATGTATACGGATAATAAAAGGTATTTTTTTGCACCTATCAATTCACCTGTGGTGACTACACAATTGCTGATTCAAAATTAATTGCAAGGTACCTTTAATCACAAATCTGTACTGGGCAAAAGTGCAAAAACACGTATCTGAAATGTATACAGATAATAAAAGTATTTTTTGGCACTGTCCAGACGCTTCCCAACCACAACCTATCAACCTGTGGTGACTACAAAATTGCTGGATCAATTTAACTGCAAGGTACCTCTATCAACAAAGATGAACTAGCCAAAATTGAAAAAAGAATACTATCTGAAATGTTACAGATCATCAAAGTGGAGTTTGCGCCTAACAAATAGACCTGCAGTTATTAGAAAAGATCTGTATCCTCATATAAGTTTCAGGCTGCCCAATATCCAAGTAATATTTCACAGTAAACTGTTAATCAATAAAGCTATTGCACTGCAAATCCCTGCAATACAATCTCCAGTACTTCTTTAAAGAGCTATGTCTGTGTTCGCCGCGACCCCCCGCCCCCCCAACCCCGCGACTTTAATTACAGCGGTAGATGCTCCTTTAAAATTCTCTGCCTAAACTACCTAAATCTGAAAACTCTGATCTAACCTGAATTCTAAAATCACAGTCAAAAAGTAGAGCTGTCTCTGTGAAACAAAATAAATAATTTCGCTGAGCTGTTTGCACAGAGCAGAGCGCATACGTCCTACTCGCTTTGATATACTGACACACACTGAATCATGAAACAGGAAGTTCTGTTCTATGTAAAACGAGTCATGTGAGTTTTTCAGTCAATCGCAACCATACACATCCCAGTCATGACGTCGCACACACATCTCACCTGCTCTATTCTGTAAGCTGATTTGCTGGCCGCCGAAATGACAGGAAGCGGCAAAAATGGCGCGATATTAATAGATTATGCACAGATTTTAACCTAAATTATCGCGTGTTCTAAAAAATCTGATCAACGTAAATACCGTGCCAATTTCAACTTTGTCGATAATAATCGCTCAACACTTGTCACCATGCCCGCAATGCATTGTGGGCATGGTGATTGACAGTCGTCATGGAGACCGGCATAGAGCAGTCCTGCTCTATATTGGTCTACCTTGTAACAGCGATCTAAAGATTGCTGATACAAATCCTCTATGGGGAAAAGTGAAAAAGTAAAAAAAAAGTTAAAAAGTAATACACAAACACGAAAAAAAAAAACACCTACACCACCCTTTGCCCCTTTACAAATGCCAATCGTCCCAAAAAAGATCAAAAATAAATAAAGTACCCATATTTGGTGTCGCAGTGTGCGTAACTGCCAACCCTATAAATATGTCACATTAATTAACCCGTATGGTGAACGCCATGAAAAAAAAACTGTCACAGAATTGCAATTTATGTTCATCCCAAAGTACATAAAATGGAATAAAAAGCAATCAAAAACTCATATAAACACCAAAGTGGTACCAATTAAAACATCAGTTCAACCCGCAAAAAACTCTCATTACATAGCACTGTATACGGAAAAATAAAAAAATTATGGCTCTCAGAAGATAGCGATGCCTAAATATTGTTTTACACAATAAAGACTTTTTTTTAAAAAAAAAAAAGTGCTTTCATATAAAAAAAAGCTATAGAAACTGGGTATCGTCTCGACCCAGGGAGTAAAACTAACTTGTCACATATACTGCACGGCAAGTGCTGCTAAAAATAAAAAAACACTACTAGGATTGCAGCATTTTCTTCACCCTGCCTTAAAAAAAAAGGATTTAAAAGCGATCAAAAAGCCCTGTCCCACCAAAAATGATACCAATAATAAAGTCAATGCATCCCGCAAAAAACAAGCTGCTATACAACTTATAAAAAAAACTTATGTCTCTCAGACTATGGTGATGCAAAAACGTGTTTTCCTTTTTGAAAAAAGTGTTTTTATTGTGTTAAAAAATATACAAATTGGGTATCTCTGTAATCGTATCGACCTGTTGAGTAAAGCTAGCTTGTCATTTATACCGCACGGTGACCGCTGTAAAAAAATAAAAAAACACTACTAGGATTGCTGTATTTTGTTCCAAATGCCTCATAAAAACCATAATAAAAAGTGCCACCCATAATAGTACCAATAAATATGTCAACTCATCCTGCAAAAAACAAGCCCATAATCAGCTCTGTATATAGAAAAATAAAAAAAAGTTATGGTTGTCAGAATAGGACAACATAAAAACGCAATTTTTATAGACCTATTTCTATTGTGTAAAAGTAATAAAACATAAAAAACTATATAACATTTATATCATTGTAATTGTACCGACCGCCATAGTAAAGTTATCCAGTCATTTACACTGCACGGCGAACGCTGTAAAATTGAAACTCAAAAAACAATGGCGGAACTGTGTTTTTTCCCCACCATTTTCATGACCCAATGCTAGAAAAAACTATGGAAAACCTGTACGCCCAAAATGCACAGTACACCCCTAGATGAGATCCATGAGCGGTGTTGAATCCAAAATGGTGTAACTTCTGGAAGGTTTCACCTGTTTTGGTACTTTGGTGGCTTTGCAAATTCGACATGGCACCCACCAAATTCTGCATTCCAAAAGCCAAATAATGCTCCCTTCCTTATACGCCCTGCCATGCACCCAAACAGCAATTTACACCAACATGCAGGGTATTGCCGAACTTGGAAGAAATTGCATAACAAAATTTCAGGGAATTTTTTTCCAGGATTCTTTGTAAAAATTAAACATGTTCAGCTAAATCTGCAGATTGTTGGAAAAAAACATATTCACAGCATAAGACTAAAAGAATTGTGAAACACCTGTGGGGTCGATATACTCACTGCACCTCTGGATATATTCCTTAAGGGGTGTAGTTTCCAATATGGGGTCTTTTTAGGGGTGTTTATTAAGTTTTAGGGTGTCCGTAAACCTGAAATGGCGCCTAAATAAAGTCATAATAAAAATGAGACCCCAGAGTCCGGTAGGTGCTCTGAGGCTTGTGGTTGAGCCAAATAGCGCACTAGGGCCACATATGAGATCTCTCTGAAAACGTCAGAATCTATGGAATCAATATTAATTGCAATTCCCTGGTCTCATCTACCGTGTTCTTGTGAATTTTGAAGATCTGCAAAAAAAGTAAAATATTGAAATTTCACTTCCACTTTGCTTTAATTCACGTGAAACACCTAAAGGGTTAACCAACTTTCTAAATGCTGTTTTGAGTACTGTAGGGGTGTAGTTTCTTAGATGGAGTTATTTATGGGGGTATCTAACATACAGGCCCCTAAAAGCCACATCAGAACTGGACTGGTCCCTAAAAAAATGTATATTGCAAGTTTTCTTGAAAATGACTACTAAATTTCTAAGCCCCCTAATGTCATAAAAAAAACATTTAAAAAATTATTCCAACCTACAGTAGACATATGGTAGATGCTAGTTAAACTATTTTGAGTGGAATAACTATCTGTCTTACACGCAGACATTTTTGAAGTTTGAAAATGGTAAATTTTTCACAATATTTTGATATTTTTCACAAACAAATGAGGAATTTTTGGGCCACAATTTCTTACTAACTTAAACCACAATGTGTCATGAGAAAATAATCTCTGAATCACATGGATAGATAAAAGTGTCAAAAAGTTATTCTCACATAAAGTGACACATGTCAGATTTAAAAAATGGGGCTCTGTCAGAGAGGCCAAAACTGGCTTCGGTGATAAGGGGTTAAACACATTGTCATACAACACTAGACTTTGTGAGATTGTTATAGTTATAAATCGTGTAAAAGCTGGTGATGAGAATTTTTTTTTTGCAGTCAGTTCTCCAGTTCCAGACTCACATCATGCAGGAGAAGCATTCTCTTCAACATTTAAGACTTCATATTAAGCTATTCCAAACTGGGAGTTGTTCACTGTAGTGAGGCCATATTGGGTAACGGACTTTGGCTTTGACTGGGCTTCAACTTCAAACCTGTCACTTGGACAACTTCATCAACAACTCCGTCTCGGTGTTATGTTTCCAAGGCAACAACTCGGAGTTTACCCGCTTGTCTCCCCTTGGACTGCTGGAACTGTACATTATCCATCAGTGAACTGCCAGCTCTGGATCTGTATTTCTTGGCATGAAAACATCTAATATTGTTCACTTCAAACCCATTTATGGATTAAAGCAACATCCAGTTGACTTGTTTTCACTACGGTGTACTTGGAAAATCTTCCAGAAAAGAAATCTGATACAGTAATCTAACGTAATCTAATACCCTTAATTAAAGCAAAATGCAAAATAAATACCTGCCGGCTTCAGTATGTAACCTGTAATATATACTACATGTCCTTACGGCAAAAACATAACAACTTGCCTAACTACCCCAAGGGTATCAAGGGAGTGCTGTTGAAATTATTTTGATATTTAAAGGGAGTTCCAAACCCATCAACTGGCACCCAAATACTTAAAGGGGTTTTGCCATGATCTTATTTCATACCTTCTGCATCCAGTTCTTCAGCTCTGTGTGCCCAGAAGGGGCATGTGTGATTTGTTTGAATTGCATATGATGTGACCCTGCAGGATGACATCACCAGGCCTTTCCTCTCTGGAGCGAAAGAAAGGTCTGTTTATGTTTAGAATTGTAAGTTGTTACACTGTAGCTCGGAGGTAACATTTTTGCTTTACAGCACAAGGGTTCTAGGTTCAAATCCCTGCAGGAACTTAACCTGTGGATTTTTTTTTCTCTTAATCAATGCACAGACCTGATTGAGGTTTCTTTTTGTTTATTTGCACTGTTTGACTTATTACTAACTAGTCCAAAGGACTGGAGTAGAATGACAGCACCCGGGGTTTGAACACTCAGTAGCTACCTGAGAAGAGAGGTGATGTCTGAGCATGTGCGACCAGGACTAAGGAGCTCACAGCCCTGGTCATATCCCCTGGAGATGAGCTATAAACAATGGATCACTAAAGGAGCAGTTAAAACAAAAACGGTGCAGAATTTTTAATAATGAATGGTATTTAATTTTCAAACTTCCGACGTCAATTTTACTTCGTGGCAAAACCCCTTTAAAGGGGATGTATCGCTTCCTTACTTCGGCTCATTCACACTGCTCTGAGCTTCTCAACTCTGTGAATGCAGGGGCGTTTCTTCCCCTCCCAGCTGGATGACATCACCCCCCCTTCACTGCTGGCCTGAGACTCCCCCCCCCCCTCCCCACTGAGTCCACATAACACTGTGTCTCTCCCTATCACTCTTATTTTATAAGAGCTGTATACATACCACAGGCTTTCATTCAATCTAACTAAGGGACGAACTCCCTTTTCACACTGGGGATGTTTACAGCTTTTTAAGAACAGCAAAAGAAATGATGTATGCAGGGAAATTTGGCACAGGGTCAAAAATTTCCCTTTTTCCTTTAATTTTACAATCAGCCCGCAGTCCCCGTTTTTTTCTAAGGGTGGGACAGAAAAAATGCTACGGCCCCAAAATCTGAGTCATTCGTACAGCCCAAGAATCGACCCAGGGGGGTTGGGACAAATGTAAACCGCCTCACTATTGGGAAATTTTCAAGGGGAGGGATCGGAGGGTGGTTAACCCCCACTGGAAATCATTTTAAATAAAAACACAAGAAAAGGGACACTGGAAACAAAGGGAGCTTTGCTAAAGAAAATCCAAATTTCAAATTGCTTGTTTTCACTGTCCCCTTTTTTTCTTGAAACCAATTTTAAAAAAATGATTAAAACCCCTTTAAAAATTTTTTTGGGGAAAGGGTTTCCCAAACAAATTTTAATGTACCCCAAGGGTTAGTATACCAGACTGGCTACATACATACTTACAGTGCAAATATGAGGCCACATTCACATCATGTTTATAGGTTACATCTGTTGTTTACATCTGAATAAAAATAAATGTTAAAATTGGATGGAATTTTTGAAATGGTTTTGACACAGCCATAATCTTCGAGAACCAGGCCCTCTTTGTGGCAGCCTGAGATACTGGTAAACTAGTGAAACCATTGGTTCTTCACACCATGTATTCCTACCCATACACTGTGACATAGCCATAGGCTTATGTGTGGAAAATCTATGGTTATACATACAATAGAAAGCAATATACACAAGGGGCACCAAATATATACCACAAATATAAGAGTGACCACGTGTGTAATGGACAAGAAACCACCATGTTAGCAGGAAAAGCAGCTCTTGGGCTGGAAACCCAATAAGGCCTGCACATTGTCATAAAAACAGAGCCATGCTGACTGCATCCCACAACGCTGAATGTGTTGGGAGGAGGGTTAAACAAGCCGACACAGGTGGCCCCACAGATCCCAAAAAAAAAAAAAACAAGGGGAAAAAAAAAAAAAAGGGAAAAAAAAAAAAAAAACAGGAATTTTAAAAAATATTTTAAAGAGGCCCTTTCCCCGGGGGTGAGTGGGGGGGGAGATAATCCACAAAAACATTTCCCCAGACCAAAATGCCCACGACCAGCAGGGGGTTTTTTTTTTCCTGATGTTCCACCTGACACGCCAATGTCCATTTGTTCATGGACAAAAATAAACCCTTTTAAAAAGCAACCCTTTTCCAATCAAAAGGGGAAGCTGTACTGCCATGAAAATATAAGAATTTTCTACTAATGCAGGAATGCAGTGACCTTCCATCTGCTTCAGATACCTCAAAGTAGGGTTTACTGAACTGTTATTTTAGAAATTTAAAAACCCCTTTTGGGTAGCCCCAGAGTCACTTTTAAAATTGAATTACACCGGGGTTTTTTGATTAAGCTACATGGGGAACTTCTTAATTTCACTTGAACGATTTTTTTATGTACTTTTTGTATTTTAAATTTTAAAATCCTTTTGTGGTCAAAAAATTTTTTTACCCTTGGGTGTCGGGCCCTAAAAGGTCTTAAAGGGGTTGTCTCGCTACAATGATTGGGTTTTAATTTAAAGACTTAAAAAAACAAGCAGTTTTGCAAAATTTTTCATTAAAAATGTTCTACGATTTGAGCAAAGCCCTTTATATTACTACCCCCAGCTTCTCAATCCTAAGTAGCCGACCTTTTTGCCCTTTAAACTTATGGCGCAGGTCAAATGACTCATCCCCTTTGAAGACAGGCCGGAGCAGAGACCCCCTCCCCACAGAATCTTCTGTATGGGGGGAGGGGGAGGGAGGGGGGAGGAACTCTGCGTTTTGTCCGAGCTGCCTGGTTTAACCCTGTGTGTCCCTCTTTCCCCCTGCCTCTACACAAAAAATGACAGAGTGACCCTGTCTGTTTTCTTAATCAGATATGTCTTTGGGAAATGTGACATACTAAAACTAACAGACAGGGGGGATGTGAATACTTTTTGTTCTCCTGTATTTGGACACATCCTGAGTATATAACACTGGCCCTGTGTTGGTTGCTGGAGATGTGAAGACTTTAAGCTAGCATGGTGATATAGAAACACATGCATCCCCTCTGCTCTATTAGCACCCAGCTCATATTCTCTCTACACTCCAGATCTGCCCTCGTCCTGCAACAGACCTAGCAGGCACACACTGGTGAACTCTTAAGCAAACCCCCTCCCCCCGTATAGAAGTTACTAACTGCCCTGTGGTGCTGATGGAGGGGGGAGAGGGAGCAGAACATACAGACCAAGAAGCACGCCCCTCAGTTCACTTACAATGACACCTGACAGGCTGAGAAGCTCGTAATGAACAACTCCTTTAATGACCCCATCTACATTTTTGTAGCCTAACATTTTTGGTAGTTTTTGGTGTCTCCTTCCTTTCAACAATTTATAACTTTTTATCGTTTATGACGAAGATGAGTGCCTTTGTTTTATGCAAATAGGTTTTTTGGGGGGCATAGTTTAAGTTTACAAATAAATTGCTGAAGATTTTTTACTTTTTTTGCAGCGTGAACATAAAAAAAAAATTCTATATTTTTTTACACCATTCCCATTTCGCACAAAATAACCCATTAGATTAATTCTACAGGTTATTGCAGTCATGTGGATACCTAATGTGTAGGGTACTTTTTTGTGTGTCATGTATGCACAATAACTTATTAATTAAATTTAAATTTATTTTTATTTAATTATTTATTTTATTTACACTTGTTGTTTATTTGTTTTTTTTAATCCCATTAGGGGATAACCATTTAACACTTTTTAAACATGGTTGTCACGAACACGCTCACCAGCACGTTGACTGGGGGGGCCACTGTAATGGTAGACTATATCCACCGAGCTCCCCTCTCACTCAGGTAGCAAATCGAAGCATAAATCGTTCCACAAAGACAGTCCCACACCCCCAAAATTATCCGCTGCCCCACCCTCCCCTTCAATAATCAAGAAAAACAAACAAAAGAGCTCATCCGGAAGTAAGCTGAGTCCATCACCGATTCTGAAAAACACGTAAAAAAATGCTCACAGTCAACTCACTGCTCTCTCAGTAGTTTTACCAAAGAGAAAAAACAATCCTTCAAATAAATGGGGTCCCGTGACCAACAAGAGTTAACGAATTACTGTTACCTTTAATAAAAATTGATGTTCCATGCTACATAGACAAAAATAAGATATTAACAATAATGACAGCACACACAAAACAGTGTTTAAAATAAAAGGAGAAAAAGTGGAAACTCCACACTTACAAGATGAACGCACGTCCCGGTTAAGGAAAATTAGACACAGCTCACTTTAGAAAGAAGGACCCCGTAGCTATGACACAAGAATAAATGGGGGCTGGGCATCTATAACCCAGTCAGCCTGTCCTCATCTATTGGCTTGAATTATGAAAAGTAGAGGGTTTACAGAATTTTCTGGAGGGCTATGGTATTTTTGTTCCCAAGGGGCACTCACGACTGCCTCTCTGGGCAGACAAAGGAAACCTTTTTTCTCTTCTCTGGCGGGAAAGATGTGTGGGTTATTTGCAAGCTGTAAAACAGCTTAACCAAACTGCAGTCCCTAGATAGCAGGAAACCAGGCTGCCATAAAATGCCTTTCTTTTAGCCAGATGGCCAGAAACTATTCTCTAATCCGTCCTTAAGAATGGGGGAAGGAGAATTTTCACCATCTTAACTGCAGGATTTTGTGATGAAGTTATAAATAACATTAGAATTTTTCATACTTGTACAAAACACCTCCCCTTTTGGAGCGACGTGAGCAGTGGTTGGCTCACCTGCCATCCCCTGAGCCCGCCTTCCCGTCCCTCCCCAGGGAGAGAGACCCTCACGCCTCGCCTTACCACACTCATGCCCCTTCTGTATCTAACCATCATACATCGGGGGTTGGAGGACTCCCCTGGGGCGTCACACAACAACGCTACATGTGGGACACAATCACCCTCTATGACCGGTTCAAAGGACCTTACCCACTCAGAACCCCGGGAATAACCTTGCACAGAATATCCCGCAGTTTGGCTTGGATCCAACAGCTTGAACGTGCCGCCAATACCTCCCTGAGGCTCGATACACCTAACAGGAGAGTAGAGCATACATTACCGTCATGGGATACCCTTTCTAATATGTATGACAGATTGACATGGCATCGATTGGATCAGGCACACCCCTGAGCTGTTTGGACTATAAAACCAGACTCAGAATGCCCTCACCCATATTACCATCTGGGAGCACACCCTCAGGCATAGATACATTATTGAATGTCCACCAACAGTTGAGATAACACCCTCAGGTTTGGATACATACTAGTGTCCATGGCATCTGAGATACCCTCCCCGCGGGGATAAATCATGATTGTCCACAGGACAGTCCAGTGCATGCGGCAAGCTAGATACAGGGGCACCCCAGCAGTAACAGGCTGAGATAGGTTTATCAAGTCCATACCAGTTCTTAGAGTGAGCTGTGGGCTGGGATACAATTCAAAACACAATACAAGTCATGTTTCTCATCATGAGCAGGAGGGTCCTTGTTAGGAGGATGGGTGCTATCAGTTTGCACATCACCTTGCAGAGGGGGGTCGAAATGCAGCTGGGCACTCTTGCTGGCCACAACGTGTAACCTCCCCCCTCATCAGGAGGGGGCTAGAGGGGGCTGCAGAGCTCTTCCAACCAGGCAATGTGAATACTCTGCAGTCTATTGCACCTTGGGCTGGTGGCGAGCGCGACACACAAAACTAGGATCGAGGCAATCTGACTATGGGTCAACAGAATGATAAGAGGACAGTCACTTTGCAAGCATTACGCATATCAGTACATTCATTCAGAAGCACAACAGCTTGTATACTTCCTGTTCCCATCTGGGCACTTTTCAGATGCATGGTACAGTCCCTTGGGGAATCCATCTAGTCCCTGGGTTTGCAGGGGTTGATTTGTCAAGATGGGGAACCGGACGTAAATTACTGTACATTTCCCCAGATCGGTACCAAGTATATGGAAAAAGGATAAGTGTGCGAGAACCACCCACTTCTCTCATTCCCTGCCCGCTCCCTCAGTCCAGACAGATACACACACCATTGGGTATAGCAGAGCGGACCCCCGCCAAATCCAGTCAGGGTCATTGCCTTTTCCCTGAATAATATTTCTAGCATCCACCATCTCTGACGCACACAGTCGACCTCTGCTCCACTGTCCCTTGAAGCCCATGGCGACTTTCTGCGGCCACCTGACAGTTGAAAGGTTATGCCTTCTCCTTCCTGCATTCCCCCAGTTTACAAGATAGATGGAGGGGGGGCCTGCTACTGGGGCGCTGTGGGCATCGGGACCCCCCTCCTCCTGCTTGTCTGACAGTGGCACTACATGCCCCACTTGGTTTTCAGATAAAAACCACCTGCCATGATCCATGCAATGGGCGTGGGATCCTTGGGAACCCTGCGGAGTAACAGGGGGGTGTCAGGGGGTCGATGGTGAGTAGCAGTGGATCCCCAGCAGGCTTACCTCTCCTCCAGGTGGACTCCGTGGTCTCCGGTTTCTGGCATCCTATTGGTAACATAGGAGTCCTGCCAGGTCCCCGCCTCTTGGATGTCGTTGGGCTTCAGTCCGCAGACAAACTGACGAACATCGGCATTACCAATATGGAGGAGCTGCACCTTGATCATCAAATTCAACAGGTCGTCAAGCTGGAAACAGATATCTTCCACCCACTGCTTGCAGGTGGAACTTAAGCCGCTATTAAGGCCGCTTTCCCACATCGGCGTATCTTGTCATTGGACCTTTCCTGTAGACTTCTCCAATTTTTTCTGCGATACACCTCCGAGTGAGGTGATATTTCGTGACCAATGCCCTCTTTAAAGCTTCAAAGTCCCCGACGAGCTCTGGTAGGAGGTCCAAAAAACCTCCAAGGCTTTCCCTCTTAGTCCTAGGTCAGATACGTGCCACATCCTCCTTAGGGCAGATGATATTGCTACAAGTCTTTTTTCAAATCCTCGTAGGGAACACATCCAAGTCCCCAGTTCTTTTCCATCACAGAAAAGTGTTCCAAGTCGGGTTTCAATGGGTTTGTATCTTGGGCAAGAGCCGTGCAAAGCCTCACCCCTTACAAGTCGGTGCCAGCTGTAGCTTGAGGCCCTCGTCAGCTTGACGACACGCCGCCTCTCCGCTGCTTGACGCTCACCGCCGCCTCTCTCGCTGCTTGAACCTCGGCTATGACGCTCAGCCGCCTCAGCCTCTCCTCGCTGCTTGACGCACACCGCCTCTCTCGCCTCTTGACGCTCGGCTTACGCTCAGCCGGCCTCTCCTCTGCTTTTGGAATTGCAGGATAAGCTGGGAGGCGCACACCCTAACAGGGTCCACAAGCGCCAAGTTGCTCAAAGCTATGCCCAGACAGAGTCAATTTGCCTCCTGAAGCTGCCGCTTGCGGTGTCCTCCAGGGAAAGTACGTCAAGCGCAAACTCCGTCAATTGGACCTGTGCTTTTCAGTTTCGCTCTCTGACGCCGCGTCCGGCTCGCTGCAGATAGTGCTCCACGAGTTCCAGGATCAGCAGGGGCCTTTGTCTTTCCGCTGTAACAATATCTCTACTCCTCACCATAGAGGCTGCGACGAGATATTCTATACTTTGCTTGTCTTGTAAAGGGCTGCCATTTCCACAACGCACCCTTGCCCAAATAAAGATAGAAAAGAAAAACAGGATGGAAACTGATTTGAGGTTGTCAAATCAAGTAAGCACGGGCGTTAATTCTTGTAGAGACTGGTGTAATCTTATCACAAAGATACTGCCATCTTTTATGCAGGAATAATTGCTTAAACCAGCACTAATTTGCAATAAAAAGAAAAAATATCCCAACCGTTGCCACCCAATTTGCACGTACACGCTCACCAGCACGTGACTGGGGCCAGCTGTAATGGGGTAACTAGTATCCACTCGAGCTCAAACTCTCACTTATCAGTAGCAAATCAAGCATAAATCGTACCACAAGACAGTCCAGCACCCCAAAAATATCCGCTGCCACCACCTCCCCTTCAATAATCAAGAAAAACAAACAAAAGGGCCAGCCGTAAGTTAGCTAGTCCCTCGTCCGGATTTCTAAAAAACTCGTAAAAAAAAAATGCTCAAGTCGAACTCACTGCTCTCTCAAATTTACAAAAGAAAAAAAACAATCGCTCTAAGAAATTGGGTCGTGCAACAACAAAGATTTAACGAATTACAGTTACCCATTAAATATAAAAAGACTTCAGTGCTTACATAGACAAAAATATGATATAACAATAATGACACACACACAATACAGTTTCTTAAAATAAAAGGAGAAAAATGAAAACCCACACTTACCAGATGTTTCCACGCCCGGGGTAAGGAGAAATTAGACACAGCTCACTTTAGAAAGAAGGACCCCTAGCTATGACACAGAATAAAGGGGGCTGGCCATTTATAACCCATCAGGCTGACCTCATCTGATGGGCTTGAATTATGAAGGAGAGGTGGGTTTACAGAATTTTCCTGGAGGGCTCATGGTATTTTTGTTCCTCAAGGGGCACTCAACTCACACGGACTGCCTCTCTGGCAGACAAAGGAAACCTTTTTTTCCTCTTCTCTGGCGGAAAGAGATGTTTATTGCAAGCTGTAAAACTAGGCTTATCAGATCTGGCTGGTCGCCTAGATACAGAAACACAGTGCTGCCATAAATCCTGTCTTTTGAGCCAGATGGCCAATAACATTATTCTCTCCTCCCTCCTAAGAACGGAAGGAGAATTTCACCATCCTTAACTCATGATTTAGTGATGAGTATATAATCACATTGAATTTTTCCAATACTTGTACATAACAATGGTAATATATTAGCATACATGAATATGCTAAAACATTACTTTCTGTGTTAGTAAGACACAGGTTGCAGTCAGGGCATCACACAGTTTGCCCTGAATGCAGATTTGCTATACACCCAACCTTTGGGCAGTAGCATAGCTACAGGGGTCGAAGCATTTGCGACCAGGCCTCGAGTCAATGGCCCCCCTTGCCACACGATGGGTCACATAGACCCAGCGATATAGCATTCACTGATACCGGCCGCTTAGCCCACTGAAGGCAGCAAAGCGCGATTGTCATGATGTCACCCGTTCCCGCTGCCTTACTAGCCCCCCCCCCCCATTTCTAGCCAAGCTTGGGCCTTAGTAGATGCCCGGAACTGGGGGCTGCCCCAGCAGTGGCTGATGAAGTCATGCTGCCCGCTCCAGAAGACAGGTATTCGGCAGGGGAACAGCCTGGAGAGCCAAGGTGAGCATTATTTTTATTATTTTTTCAATGGGGGGGAAATACCTTTCATAACTGGCTCTATATACCTGAATACCTGCTATAACTGGCCCTATATACCTGCTATAACTGGCCCTATATACCCACCTACTTGCTGTAACTGGCTCTATATACCTGCCATAACTGGCCCTATCTATCTGCCTACCTGCCATTACTGGCCCTATCTACCTGCCTACCTACTAGAAGGGGCCCTATCTATCTGCCTAGCTACTATAAGGGGCCTATCTATCTACCTACCTATTACAAGGTGCTATACCTACCTGCCTACCTACCTACAAGAAGGGGTTCTATCTACCTGCCAACCTACTAGAAGAGGCCCTATCTATCTGCCTACCTACTATAAGGGGCCTATCTATCTGCCTATCTATTAGAAGGTGCTACCTACCAACCTACCTACCTACCAGAAGGGGTCCTATCTACCTGCTTACCTACCATAAGGGGCTCTATCTGCCTACCTACCAGAGAGGGCATCTACCAACCTACTAGAGGGGGCTGGCTCAATACTGAAGGGGGACTTTACCTTCTTAATAGGAAAAGTCTACCTACTTATCTGACTCATTTTTAAGATCTAACCTGCCTAAAAGAAGCATCTTCCTATCCGGCTATCTAATTTGGGACGGCTCTCTACTATATGGAGTGTGTACCTACTGGTGGTGCAAATCGGGGCCTAGTAATCTAATGGGGGCACTTTCACAGTTTTGGAGTCTAACATGTTAGTTTGGTAAATTCTGCAGGGATTCATCAGATAAGACGTCACCTGTGAGTCACTAAATGTAACTGACCTGGTAATGCACAGTATAAAGGACTGCAAAGCCTGTGTACAACTGCTATCTACCTCTTTATGGTCACTGTATGGTTTTAATAGTGATCTTAGTGTAATGTTTTATATTCAGTATCAGTATAACAAATGGTATGTTCACCGTTTATGGTAGTGATATGCTGGTCATGATGGGGGTGTTATTTGTCCCTGTATATTTTTTGTATTGGAATTCTTGGTCTTGGTATATATGATCTTTGTCAGTAAACAGTATGGATGTATTAGTCACTTTATAGTAGTGATAAGGTGGCCTTTGCACTGAGACCCACAGAACATGTCAATTAAACTGTTCAGCATAAACTCCACCAGAATTAAAACCCATAAAAACAGAAGGCAACAAATGGCGGGGGGGTGGGGTGGCCAAGAGGAAACAGATGCTTTGGCTAAATAACTTGTTTTTTTTGGCCCCATTTGAAATGAATTTTATTCCATTGGACAATTCCTTTTAATAAAAAAAAAATTCTGCAGCCCTTTACACTGCAGGCATCCGCCACACCAAGCAGGGAGCCTGTTGTTGAAAAGTATTGGTCCACAGACTATGTCTGGGAATAGGGGGGCACCAAGCTGAAGTTCTGCACCTGGACCCATGAGTCTTTAGTTATACCCTTGCCCTGTGGCTTTGCTAGGTCCCCAGGGCTAACTGTACAGATATTCCCCCGGGCTCCATCGGGTCACCAAGAGTCCCGATGACCCGATAGGGGGAATGTCTTTTGGTTATACTGTGGTCAGTGACTGCGGCAATCAAAGGGTTAAACGTCGGGGATCAGAGGCTTCCTCTGCTTACAGAGACTGCTCTAGGAACACAACTGTTAACTACAGCTCTGCTCTTGGTGTAGTTGCTGTGCTGGGTGCTGCATAACTCCTTTGTCTGCAGCGATGTCTAAAGAAGTCGCTGCAGATTAACGACCCACACAGCCCGCCAGCTATAGTCCGTGGGCGGTCATTAAAGAGTTATTTATTAAGTTCATGTGCTTTTATACCTCACTTTCCCTCTCTTGTTCTATGTTTGTCTATATATTCTTGTGTGTTGTATCTTTCACCTTTTGTTGGTGCCTATCTTAGATACATATTTATATCTTGTGGATACGCAATAAATTATTGACATGAGAATACCCATTTAAGTATTTTCAAGGGGCAGTCCCACTGTCAATCTGCTTTGCAGAATATGCCATGAATTCTTGATAAGTGTAGACCCTAGGACCCTAACTGGTCAGCAGAATGGGAATCTCATGACCCTTGATTCAGCTGGCCAAAAGTGCATAAATATGTGGCTGTTGGCCATAAATATTAAAGTGTATGGGTGTTACTGTAACAGCCATGATACATAATATAATCACTGCAAAACAAAATAAGATTCATTTTTACGTAAATGTGTAATAATCCTTGTGTGAACACTTTTCCAGTTCCATTGCTGCCTAGGGTCAGAGATGATTTTTTTGAATAAATAGGGGGAAAGAAAGTTCTAAGATTTTCCCCTTCATCCACATCCTCTCCCGTCCTCATGGTCATTTCCATACTATACTAAATATGTAACTATGCAATGTATTTTAATAAAAAAAAGCTGACTACAGAACAAGTAATACTATCAAAACTTAAAAACTTGACTAAATGGGAAGAATATTTTACTGAATGTGGGAAACATGTTGACTTTAAGTCTTGGTTTTTTTTATAGTTCTCCCCCTTAGAGATAATCAATCTGTTGCATGTCATTTACAGTTGTAGACTAGGAAAGAAGGTAAAATACAGCATAATGACTGAATAAATGCATATCTCTCCCTCATTTATCTTTGTTTGCCTTTTTAAAAAGAGTAAAACAAAATTCCATGTTGAACCCGAATGGGGCACTCTGACACTTAATGCAGTTTCCAAAAAATAAAAACATTAAAACCAAACAAGAGAAACGTCTGAGTGCATTTCCCACAGTAAATCACTACTGGTATATAAAAAGTAGCTTCATGTGAAACCAAAAGAGCTGTGGTGAGAACTCCTAAGCTTAGAGGATGTTCACCCAGCTTTTCTGCCTTTATACTAAATACGTCCCAGACAAGTTATAATATGAGGGTCACTTAATAGCTGAATATTTTGGCTTCCTGAAACAACCTCAAACATGTGACACTAATGTATATTTTCCAGATGAGACAGATGAAAACATATGGAATAACCTATAGTGGAGGAAAAATGATGAAATCACCTTGTAATTTGTATTTCTTAGACAATCACTGGCACAAGTTTAAAAATGCAAATTGCTATGAAGTTTAGAAGTAAAGTTAAAGTTGCTTGATTTAGTCAATTGAAATACAATAGAATCCCATCAAGACAGACATCATGAAAGGACTATAACGCTTCTTAAAAATGTAACTCCAATGCAGAGTGTGGTAAGAGATATTGGTTGTTCCTAGTAATCTGGGTGAAATTTTTTTGAAATATAAAATGCTAATTAGTTTGCGGTTTGACCCCTTAAAGTGGTTTTGCCAGGACGTGCCTTAACTGCTAAGAAGCAAATGTAAACAAAGCAATGCTGAGCTGAGAGGAAGAGAGACACAGCCAGAGCACAGAGCCATACATAAGGGATCGTGTGAAATGTTCACTCAAATAATCAAACTACAACTAGTGGATTCTGTATACAAAATACAACACCTTTCTCCACAGCCTCTTGAAAGCTTCTTCATGTTCGCTGTCAGGGATCTACTCAGATAATCAAACTACAACTAGTGGATTCTGTATACAAAAGACAACATATTTCTATCCGGTGCCTTGAAAGCTTCTTCAGCTCCCTTGTCCGGTTGTAACTAATAGAAGCTTTTAAGTAACTAAGGGCAGGTAAAGCAGCCTGTAGCTCTCTCAGGCTGCAATTTTTTTAATCACATATATTTAGAAAAGTGATTAAATACCCATTTTGGAGGATCCCACCTCAACATTACATCGTGGCAAAACCCCTTTAAAGAGCTTTTGCTACGATCTAATGTTGACCTGGGATCCTCCAAAATGGGTATTTAATCACTTATCTGAATATATGTCATTAAAAAAGTGAAACCTGTGAGGGCTACAGCCTTCCTTAAAAGCCCTTATTTTCCTGACTGTTTACATTAGAAACCACCAGGAGCTGACAGGAGCTGATCTACCGCGTTTCTTTTTGGTTTGCACTTCTTACTGATGGCGGGGGAAAATGAATGGTTTTGAAGGGACTGGGGAGAAAGTCTTGTTTTTTTTATAAAGGGGAACCCCCTGGTTTAAGTAATTATCTGAGTAAACATTGATGCTCCACTCCTGCTCACCCCCTTCCTCTCCCCTGAGCTTCCTAAAAGAATGAAAGAAGGCTGCCTGATGAGTTTATTTTCCCCCCAAGAAATAAAGGAGAAATAAAACCATATCTTGTGCACAATACAGGTCCCTCGGGGATTAAAATCACAAAAACTACCACCAAACCTAATATTAAAAAAACCCCTTTTTTTACTCCTATAAAACACAAATATCCTAAAAATACCTATTAAACTATGGAAAAAGAATCACTCAAATTATAAAAAAAAAACAAAGAAATCTATCCCGACAAAAACCCCAAACTACCCTCTAAATAGGTCAGTAACGTCCGAGAAAACGGCTAAACCCCTTGGGGGCAAACCCTAACAATAGCCTTTTTCACCCTACAGCTCAATAAATTTGTAATCCCCCAAGGGGAAAATTTTTTTTCACAACATAGCCTTTTTATGGATACTACACTCAAATCAAGATAAACATTTTCTCAGATCCTTTTAAGCGGTCAGATCCCATATCCAATATACATCACACAAAAAATCTGTCAAAGAAGACTTCAAAGTTTAAAAAAAGGAAAGGAAAATTTCTATATATCCCCGGGGGCAACTAGAGAAGCCGGGGCCCCCAAAAGCAAATTTTTTGGATGGGGGCCTCCCTCCCTTGCCACCCCTGACCATGAACTTTACCGGACATGCTGTTAGATAAGTAGAAAAAAAAAAGGGTAAATATCTCTCACCACAATCACCACATACTGCTCCCAAAAAAAACCCACTATACAAGCCCAACATTACTAATAACCCCTTTTACATGGGAACCTGATTATACCGCCAGATCATGACCACAAATGACTGAATAATACCCCTACCCCTTTTACTGATCAGTACACAAAGACCAAATAATACCGCAAAAAGTGACCATATAGGGATATACAGTGTACACGGGCCTGCAGACTGTAATTACCTCCATACAGTGACCAATAGGGGTAGATACAATCACGGGTGCTTTGCAATAGTTTACTTACTTGGGCCCCTCACCGGGTACTTTTTGTCGAGGGGTTTTCACTTTCCCTTTTTTTCTCTATTCGGCCCCAGACCCCCATATGACTTCCCCGTCCCCCACTCGCCCGAGAATTTACAACACAAACCCCTGAGCCCCCTTTTTTTAAATCATTTCCCCCAAGTGAGGGCCCCCTCCCCTCAAAAAAACAAAAACCCCTTTTATAATGGCCCAAATGGTAAAAATTCCCCCCCGGGTTTTTGGGCCCCCCTTTTCGTTTTTAGGTACAAGGGGGGGCCCCCGGGGCGGTGCTAGGTAGCTTAGAAAACCCCCCCGGAAAGTAGCTGGAGCGGGGGGAATGGGGCACCGGGCCCCCGGGCAAGCTTGGGGTTCCCTATGTAGTAAAGGGGGGCCCCCTGTAGCTTAGGCCCCCCCTTTAGGTAGAATGGGGCCCCTGTAGTTTAGGCCCATTGAAAGGCAGAAAAGTCCCCCCCCCCTTTAGATTAGGGCCCCCTTGTGGGCAGAAATTCCCCCCCGTAAAAAGCCCCCTTTAGGCAGAAAAGTCCCCCCCCTGTGATTATCCCCTGTAGGCAAATAGTCCCCTCGTAGGCAAATGTTCCCCCCTAGATTAAGCCCCCTTTAGGTGAATAGTCCCCCCCCCGTAATAGAGCCCCATTGGGGCAAATAGTCCCCCCTGTAATTGGGGCCCCCCTTGTAGGCAGAATAGTCCCCCCTGTAAGGGCCCCCTAGGCAGAATAGCCCCCCCGAATTTAAGCCCCCCGTGGGCATAGTTTCCCCCCCCCTTTAGGGCCCCCGTGGGGAATAGTTCCCCCCCCCCCCCCCTTTAGACCCCCCGGTGGGAAAGTGCCACCCCCCCCTTCTTTAGCCCCCCCCTTAGGTATTCTCCCCCCCCCCCTTTCCCTTTTAAGCCCCTGGGGATCCTCCCCCCCCTTCCCCTTTCCCTTTTAACCCCCCCCTTTTAGGGTTTCTCCCCCCCTTCCCTTCCTTTAGAGCCCCCGTTGTAGGTATTCCCCCCCCCCCCCTTCCCTTTAGAGCCCCCTGAGGATTCCCCCCCCTTTTCCCTTTCCCCCCTTAGAAATCCCTGTTGGTTTCTTCCCCCCCCCCCCTCCCTTTTCCCTTCCTTTACTACCCCCTGTAGGTTTTCCCCCCCCTTCCCTTCCTTTATAGCCCCCTGTTGGTTTTCCCCCCTTCCTTTTTAGCCCCCTGTAGTTTTTTTCCCCCCCCCTTCCCTTCCTTTAGACCCCCCCTGTAATATTCTCCCCCCCCTTCCCTCCTTAGAACCTCCCTGTGGGTATTCCCCCCCCCCTTTTCCCTCCTTTAGACCCCCCTGTAGTATTAACCCCCCCCCCCTTCTCCTTTAAAGCCCCCGTAGGTATTCTCCTCCCCCCCGTAGCTCTTTACTTCCTGCCGCGCCCCCCCCGGCGCTCCTCTCCTTTCCCACCCCAAGCTGCTGTTTTAGGCTGGGGCTGAGGACAGGAACTGGGCAGCGCGCGAGTGTTTCCTTCCGCCGCCCGCCTTTTTCCCGGGGGGGCCCGCCCCCCTGCCGCTTTCTTTTAAAATTTGTATGCGCTTTGCACAACATGCATACATTAAAAGAGCCCTGTGAAGCAAGGGCGGAGCCTCCCGGGCAGGGGCCCCCCCCCCCCTTGCTCACAGAGGGGCCCCCCCAGCTCTGCACCCGCCGCAGTGAACGTTAGTTCACTGCCCGGCCCAGAGCGCATCACAGGGTTTAGCAGAGGTGATAGCAGCTCCGCGGGCCCCCCCGGCCCCCCGGGCCCCGTAGCAACGCTACCCCGCCCCCCTGATTACCCCCGTATCGACCTTATCCTTGTTTCTTCCCCCTTCACCCACGGGCTATTTTTAGGGTTAGCCTCCAATTTTGGCCGTTCTTCCAGGACGATTACCAACCTATTTAGAGGAATGCGGGGTCTCTTGTGGGGGGGGGGGGGGGGGGTTAGATTTCTTTATAATGTGTCCTTTAAATTTTAAGTGATTTTTTCCCATAGTTTCAAAGGTTTTTTTGGGAGAATTTTGTTTTATAGGCAATAATAAAAGGTATTTTTTAAATATTAAGTTTTGGGGTTTTTTTTCAGTGATTTTTGTTAATCTCCAATGCTCAAGTAGTGATCCTTTTTTTCTGTGAAGTAACTCCTCTGTGGATTAGCAAAACAATGTTTGCTCAACTACAGAGACTGAAAATCGGGAAACGTGCATGGAGGGATGATGACATCATGGAGGATTTATTTTTTTTTTTAAACACAGAAACACAATGCCCCTTTTTCAGGCCTCAAGGGGGGAGTAACCTTTTTGGGAAAGGGAACTCACTTTTTGGCAAAACCCCTTTAAGGTTTCTTTAGGCTCTGCTGAACCTCCACCTTGTACATAGCAAAAAAATGTCCCATAGATTTTTTAGGGGCCCTTACTTTACCCCCAAAAAGTTTCCAATCTTTTACAAAATTTTGTTCAACTATTTGAATCTGCCAGAAAAAGAAAATGTATGTCATTGAAATATGATGTTGTTCTGAGTATAATACAGCAGCACACTTGACTATGGCTCAATAGCCAACCTTCTTATGTTTAAGACTGAGGCAACATGGAGATATTTTGTAGCAAGGCTTCACAACTGCGGGAATTCCCGTGGGTTAAGTGCAATGCAATGAATGCTCCTGTAGACTGCAGCTGTCGCTTGTAGAGAACAACCGTCTACTTTGGAGCTCAAAACACAGCAGGGTTCAGTGAACTGTTGTGCTAAACTTATGTATGGTATCTTCAAGGTTCATTCTGGTGGTGAGCTGTTCTGATGTCAAAAGTGGAAAGTGCAAGTTAAAATGCTACTTTGTATACATCTCAAAGGGAATTCAAATAGGCCGAAAACCCAATCTCGCAGGAGGTCCACCAAAGCAAAATCAAAAAAAACAATGTATTTGGTAAAAGTCTTCATTTTACCTTCCTACATCGAAAGCTTACATGGGTGAGAAAACCCCTTCAAGTCATGCTTTGCAGGGCACTCATATTTGGGAGTAACTGCACATCAGTGATTTCCTATCCTTCATTACTTTTGGCTCCCACTGTTTTGATCAGCCAGGAAAAGAAAAGTCACTGGTGACCATTAGCTCTTAAGTGTTATGACTATACCAAACACATTCCCATACCTCAGCTTCATGGATTCCTATAAAGGTTGAAATATTGAGGTTAACTGTAGCCACACCTAGGTTTTGAATAGAAGTGGTCTTCAGTCATTATTACAAAATATTTTTTTTAATATTCTGGAAATGTATGACTATAATTCTTTACATAGGTTAAAAAGGGAATAATGAACAGGGCTTGAATGCAGAGCTGCTTAAATAGTTGAGGCCACATTTTTCACTCGAAGGAATGTAAGCAAAAAAGGGGCTTTTTCCCGACCCGAAATCAGCTAAGACAAACTTTTAAAGACAATGCTTGTTTTTAACAATATTCAGAAAAACAAATCAAAAACCCGAATCTGATAAAATCTTTTTAAAAAAAAGTATTAAGAGATAATTTTTGGAAAAAAGCGTTTTTATATACAGTGGAGAAAATAAGTATTTAATATGCTTGCGATTTTGTAAGTCTTCTCACTTACAAAGAATGGAGAAGTCTATTGACTGACCCACAGGTGAATAGGGGAAACCCCCAGTGGGCCACTGAGAATGGTAGATCTGGAGTTGTTTTAAAAACTTATATACATCATTAAAAAGTTTGGGGGACCCCCTATTAATCTAATCATTTTTAGTCAAAAAAATTTTGGGGGTTTGCAACACCATTTCAATTTATCTATCTAATAACTGAGGACACAGTAATTTTTCCGGATTGAAAAGAGGTTTTTTGTACTAACACAAAATGTGGGGAAAATGCATTAGACCCCAAATTTTCCATGCAAAGAAAGGGGGCCACCCCAACAGAAAAATGACATTAATATTAGTAGATCCCCTTTTGCAAAAATAAAACCCTAGTCGCTTCCGAGCTTTTTTAAACGTTCCTGGGTCCCGGAGAAGTTTTTTTGACCATTCCTCTTTTCAAAACAATTTAAGTTCAGTTAATTTGATGGGCCCGAGCAGGACACCCGCTTTAAAATATCCCCAAGATTTTTTAAAGATTTCAGGTTTTTGGGACGGGATGGCCATTCCAGAACATTGTAAATGGTTTTTCCCCTGCATGAATTTCCTGAGTAAATTTTGGGGCGTGTTTTTGGGTCATTTTCTTGGAAATATCCATCCCCGGGATAACTTCAAACCCCACTGATTTTTTGTACATTTTTCTGAAGAATCTGCTGAACTATTGAATCCTGCACCCTCAACTTTTTCAAGATTCCCGGGGCCCGGGATTGGCCCAAGCCCCAAAACAGATGGAATCTCCACCAAATTTTACAGTGGGACAAGGTTTTTCTTGGAAGCTGTGTTTTTTTTGGGGGGCCAGCTAACGGTTTTTTTTATGACCAAACAACCCAAACTTTGTTTCATCATCCACAGACCTTCTTTAAAAAAAAGCGGGTTGTCCAAAAGTGCTTTTGCATACCTCAGCGACTCTGCTTTGGCATGCTTTCAGAAACGGCTTCTTTCGCATACTCTCCCATACAGCTTTCCTTTTGCAAAGGTGCTGTATTTTGACCATGCACATGACACCATCTGCAGCAAATGATGCTGCAGCCTTTGGAGTGCTTGGGTTGCCTTGACTGTTTTCACCATTCTTTTTTCTCTGCCTTTCGATATTTTTTCTTGGGCCGCCCCTTCGCTTAACAAGAACTGTCCGTGACTTTCCCTTTCCTTTCATGTTCCTCACAGTGGAAAAACTGACAGGTTAAATCTCTGAGACAACTTTTGTATCCTTTTCCCCTGAACAAATATTTGAACAACTTTTTTTTCAGATCATTTGGAGTTTTTTTGAAGGGCCCCTGATCCCCTCCACAGGAGATTCAAATAGGAGAACAACTTGCAAATTGGGCCCCCCTTAAATAAAACCTTTTTTCATCATTTTTAAACACTGGCTATGAAGTTCAAACTCATGAGGTTACAAAAACCAAATTTTTGCTTCAGAAATTTAATAAAAAATAGTTTGGAGTATTTAAATGAAAAAATGAAAGGGGACCCAAATTTTTGCACCATCAAAATTTGGTTTAAGCATATTTCACATTTTGTTTAGTACAAAAAACCCCTTTCAAATCCGGGAAATACTCGTTCCATCAGTTTTAGATATATCAAAATTTAAATGGGTTTTGCAAAAAACCCCCAAAAATTTAGAACTAAAAATGATTAAGATTAATAGGGGTGCCCAAACTTTTTCATATGACTGTACATCCACAGAAGAGGCAAAAAAAAGCACAGAAAGAGATGCAAAAAGCAAGAAGCAGAGCACAGCAGGCATGTTCACTCATTTACAGTAACTGTTGGGGGGGTTCTAAAAAAAATCCATTGGTGGGGGCCCCGAAACAGCTCAAAGGATGGGGCCCCCAGAATACACTCCACCTGAGGGCCTTTTGGCCCCCCCAGTCCCACTTTAAAATTTTACAGACAGAAACTAAAAAAAAATCAGAAAACACATTGCAGATTTTTTTAAAAAATTTATTTGCATTTTTTTTCCAAAAATAAGAAAAGTATCACCTAACAAGCAGCAAGATTTCCGACTCTCAGACCTGTTAGTCTTTCTTTAAGAAGCCCTACAAGTCTGCACTTATTATCTGTGTTAATTGCACCTATTTAAACTTGTTACCTTTATAAAAGACACCTGTCCACACACTCAATCAATCACACTCCAACTTCTCCACCATGACCAAGACCAAAGAGCTGTCCAAGGTCCCCCAGTACAAAATTGGACAAAAAGCACAAGGGTTTTATGGCCAGCCATGGCAAGCAAGCTGGGGAAAAGCACAACTGTTGGCGCCCTTCTTTGAAAAAAAAAAACACAAATGACTGTAAAACTTTTTTTGGCTGGGGGTTATGCAAGATCTCGCCCTTTTGAGGGAAGGGATTCCGATAAAAGTCAAGAAACACCCCAAAATACACGGGAGGATCTGGTGAAGACCTAAAATCTGGGGCCACAGTTAAAAGATTAAAATTATAACACACACACGTCATGGATTAAAAACCTCAGGGGACCAAGGGCCCCCTGCTCACACTAGCACAGTCCAGGCCCATTTTTAAATTCACCAATGACCACTGATAATCCAGAAAAGGCATAGGGGAAATCAAATTTTTCAAGAGACCCAAACTAGAATTTTGGGACAATTCCAATCGCCGTGTTTGGAAGAAGAAGAAGGATTAGTACAAACCCAAGAACACCGTCCCAACCATGAAGCATGGTGGAAACATCATACTTTAGAGGTGATTTTTTTAAAAGGGACAGCCACTGCTCATATTAAGAGCAAATGATGGGGCCACGTAACAATTTTTGGGCCAAAAACTCCTTCCCTCATAAAGCATTGAAATGGGGCTGGCTGGGTCTTCCAGTCAATTTTTAAAACCCCGGGAAAACACAGGGAAGGGAAATTAAAGGGGGGGGCTTTGTAAGAAGCATTTCAATCATACAATGTGATTATCGGGATTTCTTTTAAGATTCTGTCTCTAGCAGTCGAAGTGTAAATACTATAAAAATTACAGACCTTTCCATTGTTTGTAAGAGGGAAAAACTTTCAAATTTTCCAGTGATCAAATACTTTTTTTTCCTATTGAACTATCTAAATACTTATGGCCACATGTATGAAAACTGTCTTGGTCTAAGACTTCCCTTTTTGCCATAAACAAACCCAAACACCCCTTTTTTTTAATATAGGGGTCTGAAAAAATTAAAAGGGGGGGGCTCTGATTGGTTTCATGGGCCAAAAAAGTCTTAGACCAAGACTGTTTTTATAAAGCTCCCTTAGTGGGTTT
>JAODAL010006797.1:0-130353 GCA_025379985.1 Phyllomedusa bahiana
CTCTTTCATGTAACATTTTTTGTGTGAAAAAAGGGGCGGGGACCTCTGGGGAGTCAAATTCAGTTTTGAGAACTGGTAAGTAAAGGGAGCGTCTGTGATAAAAAGGGAGAGAAACTGCCCCACTAATCCTACAAAAACCCTTTTGGGGAAGAGCATGGCATTGTGAATGTTACACATATACAGCCTTTATTCTACTGAGTTAAAACAACTCGGTTTTAAATTCATGATGGTAAACCTTTGGATGGTAAAATATTTTCCTCAAAAAGCAGTTTATTGAAAAAAACCCGTTTTAAAAATAAAAAAAAATCCGTTGTTTTTTTTTTAAAAAAAACATTGATTTTTATCCACTCTGCTCCACCCCCCTTTTAAGGTATGTTCACATGGCGTCTGCTAGTGCGTACCTGTGCGGCCGTGTGTTTAGAAGAACGCACTGATCAGCACGTCCAGTCCCATTTACTTTCACTATCCCTGCCACGTATACGCCGGAAAGAAGCTACATCACTTCTTTCCCCTGGCGTTCAATACGCGGCAGGGAAGACGGCAGCTCTCTATGAGAGCTTTGATTACCATAATTACAGGACGTATTCCGGGGCACATTGCAGCACAATTACTCCCCGAAATACGTCCTGAAATAAGCTGTGTGAACATCCCCTTAAAGGGGTTGTCTCACTACAAGGATTGCTTTTTATGTTAAAGATCTTGAAAAAACAAGTCACTTTGGCAATTTTGTGTCCATTAACAGTGTCCTACCTATTCTGAGATTTCCCCTCTTGTAGGGGCTGCATCAGGTCCTCAGGTCGCTATAGCTACAGACCTGTTTGATCTCTCCTGATAGGCTGCTAGCACTAGTTGCTATAGCTACAGACCTGGCTTCTACTGCAACCTAGTGGAAGCCAGAAAACACGCCCCTAACTTCAAAGAGAAACCAAGAAAATAGGACTGAGGTAAGATGACTCAATGTAGTGAGACAACCCCTTTAAGGTCCAAGCCTATTTAAACGGAGCCCATTCATATTGAACATGCTATTGAATCTGCTGGCAGCATGCTATAGGGCAAGAAGAGCTAAGCAGATTAAACTATAGTGTTGTGGGAATAAATTCAGTGTAAACTGTATTATATTAAAGGAGTTGTCTCCCTACAGAGTTTCATAGGATGCATACTCTGTCACTTCCTGGTTCAGACTGTCTGTAATTTGCATACAGCTCTGTGGTGTATTCAACTCTGTTTTCAGTTGCTAATTAGTTCAGATTAGCTCAGAAGCTTCTCTGAAACTACAAGCAGGACTTTTTATCTGATCCCTCAAACAAAAGCCCTAATTAGAGCTGTTTACTTGAGCTAAATCAAGCTTTTTACTGCCCAGCAGCACAGAGGCTACCATGACCTGTGTGATGACGTCACTCACTGCTATCACATAGAACAAACAGCAGGAGTTAGAGATGTACACAGGTCGGTTACGGAGGGAACTGAAATAGCCAGGGAGGTGATTAAGTCACTTGTATCTCCTTAACAAAAACAGATGAACAAAGCAATATATTTGGAAAATGTCTTTATTTTGTGTTCCCTACAATTTGAAAGCTATTCTTTGTAGCGAGACAACCCTTTTAATTTTGTGTACTGCTTATTTTTGGTTAAGGACTCCAGTAGACAGTGTTATCGGCGATTGACAGCCTTCTTTGTATGAGTGTGCTTGCAGTGATAGCTGTTAGGGCATGTTCACACGGCTTATTTCCGAACGTATTTATGGTCAGATTTCGTAAATACGTTCAGAAATCAGTTACAAATAAGTAACAGGCCATTTAATATTGGTTCCGATGGGAAATATGTGTCATCGTTCAGACGACAAGTATTTCCGTGCCGTATTGCCGCCGCGGATTTGCGGTCGGAAAAACAATGGTCCTGTCACTTATTGTGCCGGATTTCGGAACGGATTCACCCCATATAATGAATGGGGATTGTAAATCCGTCACGAAATACGTGCCACACTTTAATGACACTTGTTTCCGACTGATTTGCAACTGATTTCGGAACGTATTTACGATCAGTAATCCGCCGTAAATATGTTCTAAAATAAGCCGTGTGAACATCGCCTTAGGATAAGTTCACACAATGTACTGCGGCACGTACAATATGCGCCGCAGTACATCATGTGTTTCGGGAGCTTGCGCTGATCAGCAGCCCGCCGGCCCCATAGAAATGCATTACTCGCGGCATGTAATCACCGCAAGTAATTGACATGTCACTTATTGTGTGAGCGGGGAGAGGAGGCATAATCCATAGTTCTCTATGAGAGCTATGGATTACCGTATTTATGGGGCACATTTCCCCACGTATTAAGCACAGTAGACCGCGAAATGTGCTCCATAAGAAGCCGTGTGAACATAGCCTTAGTCACTGATCAAGCCCAGAATAAGCAGAGATTCAAATGAATAAAATAAAAATGTTACTGCTTCTTTTCCACAAAAGCTATACAGTGGAAACCAGAAGTTTCCATACACTATATAAAAAGACACATGTGCATGTTTTTCTCACTGACATGAAATCAGAATAAACCTTCCCGTTTTAGGTCAATTAGGATTAAAACCACAACACAGCCCATACTTACAGCTCAATGGCTGTACTAGAGACTAAACTTAGTAGGAGGCAACACAGGCCCCTGTGCTATTTGGGAAAGATAAACAGGTGCAGGTAATTGCTGAGCAGTAGCTCACACATATCTCCACTAGGGGGACAATTAGGGCTTGTTCACATGGAGTTTTCACTCTGTGTTAACTACGCTTTTTAGATCTGTCTCTGGGGCTGACAGGACGGATCTAACAATTAGCAGTGAGATTATCAGTGCGGGCTATGAGGAACACGCAGCGGCATTCACATGAGAGATCGCCGCTGCGTGTTTCCCTCCTGCCTGTCGGCTCCGTCTTTGAGAGAATTGACATTCTTAGATGATAAAAAAACTGCACATTGAATGGATACCTGTTCTCACCAATATGTAGAAAAGCCACAGTATAATACATGGGGAGATTGCACAAATGCAAAAATACCGTTAAGACAACCACTCACATGCCTTCTATGTATGAGGGGGGTGGTTGCTGGTATTATAATTACATATAGATAGGGCGATACAAAAGGGTGCAGATACGTGTGGTGAACCATGCTGGTTTACAGCTTATATCAACTAATGCCTTATATTTGATAGTTTTCCAGTATGTCATGTTTTTTCCCAAAAGTACTGGGGAGCAGAGGGTGTCTGTTTTTTGTGTTAGACACCTAAAAAGTGCAGCCCGCCCAGTCGAATAGAAGTGGCGTGATAGGCTGTAAGCCAGCATGGTGCACCACACTTATTTGCATTAATGGCACCCTTTTGTATCGCCTTATCTATATACAATTATAATACCAGCAACCACCCCCCTCATACATGAAAGGTGTGTGAGTGGTTGTCTTATCAGTATTTTTGCATTTGTGCAATTTCCCCATGTATTATACTGTGGCTTTTCTGCATACTGGTGTGAACAGGTATCAATTCAATGTGCAGTTTTTATCACCTCATTGTCACACCTAGGGTGTGTGAGCTACTGCTCAGCAATTACCTGCACCTGTTTACCTTTCCCAAGTAGCACTGGGAACTGTGTGGCCTCCTACTGGGTTTAGTCTAGTCCAGCCATTGAGCTGTAAGTACGGCCTTTGTTGTGTGTTTGAGTAAATAATGTGATTTTTTTTTTTCTATCAATTAGGATGAACAAAATGATTTATATTTGCCAAATGCCGGAATAATCAGAGAGACTTTTTTAAGGCATTTTCAAACCCGACAGTAATTTTTTTTTCAATTTTAATCCATTTTCCGCTGGAAAACATTTAGGGCTTGTTACACAGAGTTTACATCCGTGTTACAAGCGCTTTTGGATCCATTTGGGGCCCGCTTTGTCGGTCCCCAAGTGGATTTAAACAATTAGCGGGAAATTTCTCACTGCTGTTTTATGCTGAACAGGGAGCGGTGTTACATGAGGGATCGCCGCTGCTGTTCAATAGCCCCAAGCTCGTCCGTTTTGAAAAGAATTGTGTTAGTTCTTTCAAGACGGGGGAGCTGCGTTTATTGAAACACCAGCGGGGGATCCTATGTGACGCCGCCCATGTCCACATAGACAGCAGTGAGAACTCCTGCAAATTTTGTTAGATCCATTTGGGGAACCGACAAAGCGGACCCCAAGCCCCGGATCCAAAAACGCTTTTTAACAGGAGGTAAATCTGTGGAACAAGCCCAAAATTAAGGGAAAACCCCCCAGGGGGGTTTTGATATGGATTCAAACCCCCATTAAAAAAAACACAATCCTGGAAGTTTGTTTTTTCTTTTTTTTTTAAAGCGCCCCTTTACTGTGCGTTAAATTATTTTACTCATGGGTCATTGAATTACATGTTTCCAAAATTTTATATTTTTTTTATGTTTTATTATTTTTACACAATGAAAACTTTTTTTTTTTTTTTTTTTAAAGCCCCATGTTTTTGCATTGCCGTGTTCTGAGAGCCATAGTGCTCTGCTTTTTTGCAGGAAACGCTTGTTTTCATTGGGGTCCATTTGGCTTGTTCCCCCGAAAAATTTGGACGTATTTTCCCCCCGTATTTCGTGCTTTATGCGCTAAATGATTAGTAAAAACCAAATTTTTTTGGGTTTTTTTTTATGGTTTTAACAGTTACGGCCAAAGCAGGAAAGACTTCTGTCCCAGAAATAAGTGATTTTGGGGGGCCCGAGTAACTGCAAGGTTTGCTGGAATCAGATGAAATCAGCCTTGCAGGAGGTAACTGCGGCGAATATAACAGCCCTGGTTACAGATTAAATCTGCAATAAAAAAATGCTCCCCACTAAGGTCCTTTCTTGGCCTTATGGGTGGGCACAAAAAAGCCAAACTGCCTCTTCTAGCCCTGACATTTAAATAAGCCAAGAACTGTACCTCTGTAAAAGCGCCTTGAGGGGTGAAACCTTTAAGCTCTTTTTTTGGGCCCGATTTTCTTAAACTGTGTTACAGATAAAAAAATTTTTTTATATATATGTGTGTGTATGTTTTTTTTTAAAAATTTTTTTTTATATTTTGGTTTTTATTATATAAATAAATTTTATATATAGCAAGCCTGGTGCCCAGTCATGAAGTGGTTAAGAGAACCGACAGTCAGTAAAAGCATTTTTCTTTGGCTGCTGGCCTCCCTGTGTTGCAGCCCCTAAAGAAATGTTATTATGTGTAATGGCACCAGTATACATTCAGCTCCTGGGATTCTGGGCATGTGGCCAGTAGAATTTGTCCCCCCATCCTATTCCTGATAATGATTAACATTGCATGTATGCAGACAGACCTGCTCTGTCAAGATAAGGCGGGCAGTATGAAATTTACCAGCGTTGCCCTGTGTCCCATTGTTTTGTGAAGAAAAAGGGCTTGGGGCGGGGCTTTCCCTTTTCTTTAAAAGAGTTTTGTGGGTTGTAAATGTTTGGTGGTGGAAAGCATACAGGTGGGGCGGGGGCTTGTCTCAAAATATATTTTAAAGGAATGTGTCCCTCAAAAATGATTATTGTTTAACTCATGTTTTTATGTTAAACACATTTTTTTTTAGGAATTTTAGTTTTTTTATTTTCCCTATCACTTTCAATATTTTTTTAATAATTCTAAAATCCTGCAGTTTTTACTTGGCCAAAGGCCTTGTTTTCACTGCTTTAACGCAGTCAAGAGATGCTTTACAGCAGCTTATCAATAGTAGCCCTTTAAAAGGGATTTGCCACCGCCAAAATACTGACCTCCGTTCAAATGAGAGCAAGATTCAAAAAATCAGCTGAGTCATGAAGTGCGTGGGGAGAGGGGAAGGGGGAGAGTGAGGGAAACCAAAGGGGGGGTCTAAACTTAAGTAAATAATAAACATAAAACGTGGATTAATAAGCAAGACACAAACCTCAAAAGGACTGTCAGAAGACCTTATCTGCTAAGAGCTTATTAAAGTAAAAAATCAGCAGCAAAAAAAACGAGCGCACCAGACACACAAGCCAGAGCACGAGCCGCATAACGGATCTTGACATTTTCACTCAAAAAATCAAAATATAACTTGTGAATTCTGTTTACAAAAGAGAACACCTATTCTAAACAGCAGATTGAAAGCTTCTTCATCAGATAAAGCAGGGATCTAATAACACTACAGCTAGTTATTCTGTATACAAAAGAAAACCTATTGCTACCCGGTGCCTTAAAAGACCATTCATTCTGCCTGTCATCAGATAAGAAGTGATTCACGCAAGCCTCCTGACTAGGGGAAGCTTTGTGGTAACCAAGGGGGGTTGAGAAATGCTGTAGCTCTCAGAGTTTTCACTTTTTTTAATCACATATATTTAGAAAAGTGATTACCCATTTTGGAGGTTCCCACTTCAACTTTATATGGTGGCAAAACCCCTTTATGGCTGCGTTCCCATGGCACAGGATAAATACCGGTCGGTTTGCCGGCCGGTATTTGTCCTGTTTTGCGGCCGTCCCCACGGCCGCGGGGGAGGAGGGGGGGGAGGCGGCTTTTCTCCGCGATGAGCAGAGAACAGCCCCCCCCCCCTTCCATTCAGGTGTTCATATTCCGTCCGGAAACTGGACGGAAGAATGAACATGTTCAATGCCTTTTGAGCGGCCCGCGGGCGGAAAAACCGCCGGGCGGAAAACCCGTGCAGTGGGGACTGCTGCACGGGTTTTCCATAGAGCGCAATTGTGCTGAAAAAAACGGCCGAAAACCCTTGCCGTGGGGACATGCCCTAAGACTGGCTCAGTCCCATTCAATTCTACAGGAGAGTTTTCTAGTCATGCTCTGTGACCTGGGAAGAAGTCACTGTGCAGGGAGGTGAAAGGGTAAACTGTGACTATCTCCTCTTGTGACTGTGGATCCTGTGTTATCTATTCACACTGGTGTCTCCTTTCAGTTTGACCCTGTTTGTGCTCATAATGAGCAGACAACTGATAATTTTTCTCTACAGAACAGGAAGTGTCAGACTGTTATTAGGCTTAGTGGCCAAAGTGAAAACTGCAGGACTTAAGAATTATTAAGAAATATTGAAAGTCATATGGAAAATTAAAAAAAAATAACCAAAAATTCCTAAAAAATGTGTTTAAAATAAAAACGTGAGTTAAACAATAAATCATTTTTGATGACACCTTCCCTTTAAATGTGGTTTGGCGTTAAATTGGTAAGTGGGGAGCAGAGGTAGCAGTCGCACCTGAAGTCTGAGAATGTCTAATATTAGAAGTGGAGGGTGGCTGGTTCTTCCAGGTTTTATCTTGGGGCTCAGGAGCGTCATGGTCTTCCATGGATTGTGATGGATCTAGCACAATCTGATACCAGTGTGAACAGAGCCCATCTCATTCATGAAGACGCCATTGTCTGTACCTTGTTGGTAACACATGTGCTGTGATGACTGTATTCTGTTTGAGAGCCTCTCCTATAGGTCACATCTAGTTTCCTCATAGGTGAGGACTTCTTTGATTAGTTCCAAACAAGTTTAGTATGTATTTGTGAAGAGCAATGCGCTCCGCCCACTCTGATTAACCCTTTCCCGCTGCAGCCATGCTTGTTTGTTGTTTCCTCCTCACTGCCCCCCCCACCTGCCTCCTTTTAAAGAGCCTTAACTTTGTAGTTTTTTTTGTCTACATAGACATAAGCACGTGTTTTTGTGTGTGTAATAAGGTGTACTTTTTCTAAGTACCATAAAATATACTTAGAAAAAAATAATTATGCCATTTTGGTGGCAATTTTAGTTTTCATTAGTTTTTTAAAAAAAAAAAAAAAAAACCCTTTTTTTAAATGTGTTGCATCTCTATTTAATGCAGCCAAGAACTTTATTTTTCCATCTACGGAGCTGAGTGAGGACTATAGTGTAGTTTTTATTTGTACCATTTTGGTATACATGCAACTTTTTGATGACTTCTTATTCCAATTTTTTGGGGAACACGTAATGACAGAAAAAATCCAAGGCCAAAATGTTTTCATTTCCAAAGGTGTCCTGAAATTTTTATTTTTTATTATTATTCTGCTTGTTGTCTAAGTGGGGTACTTGACCTTTAGGCCGTGTTCACACGGCTTATTCAAGCCGTAATTGCGAGCCGGCTTGCACTCGCAATTACGGCTTGAATAAGGGGCGGGGGCGCTGCCCGCCGGCCTCATAGACTTTCATTATCTATGGTGCGTATTGCGCCTGGATAATGTGCAGGTGACTTTCTCCCCGCCTGGCAGATTCGCCGAGCGCGGAGGAGCGACAGAATCCACTGTTCTCTATGAGAACTGTGGATTACCGTAATGACTCCGACGGATTGGAGCCGTACTGCAGCGCAAATCCGGCACGCAGTACGGCTCCAATCCGCGGCAAAATAAGCCGTGTGAACGGCCCCTTAAGGGGTGCGATCACTTGTACACTCTTCTGCAGTAATGATATATTGCAGCTCTTAGCACAGTAATGGCTCTCCTATTGCATCCTGGCTATGTAGAGCTTGGTGATTTAATCAAATGAATTCAGTCCACCATGATTTTGGATTCCCCCAGAATTGGGAATTTAATTTTCCCCTGCCGCCATGGCAGAAGACAGAGCGCTCGCTTTATTAACAAGCACACGCACTGTACGCTAACAACATGTGCCTAAATGCTGTCGATGGTCAGGAGCCTGTCTGAGCACTGGCAGTGGAGGTCTGGTTACTAGCTGTGTGTACTAAATCTGTAATATCGCAGGGAGATACTCGGAGCTGTTCACACTATAAACCAAGACCCTGAGAGACTTCATGTTATACCCAGCCTCACCCTGCATAAGGGTAAATGCACAGGACAGGTTGTGAGTGGGTTAAATCTGCAATGAAATTGACATGCTGTAGATATAAAAATTCACTCCGCAAGTCTTTTATTACGTGGAAAGTTTCTAAAATTCCATCCACATCGCTGATATTCTAATGCGCTGTGGATTTTCCATGCACAAATCTGCACAGCAGCAAATCGGTCCCATGTGCATTCACAACACAAAAAAGGAGAGGGTAACCAGCTCACCTCAATGGCATATTAGTGTCCGTTCTTTTGTAAATCCCGTGCACGATCCATGCTCCAAGTGCACTTGTGGCTTGAGAAACAACTTTTCCAAATGATCAGCACAGGGAAATCCGATAAAAAAGAACTTTATTTGAAAAACTGCTGGTACAAGAAATGTGCAAGACAGTGCAAGGGCAGGCAGGCAGCTCAAAGAGACAAAAGGATCGCTGACATGTTTCGGGCAGAAAAAGCCCTTAGGCCGTGTTCACACGGCTTATTCACGGCGGATTTGTGCGCCGTATTGAGCGCACAAATCCGCCGTGAATAAGGGACGGGGGCGGGGCCGGAGCGCGGCGGGGGCGCCGCTCCCCGGCCCATAGACAATGCATTGTTTACGGCGCGTCCGCGCCGTAAATAATGTGCATGTCACTTTCTCCCCCCGCGGCGGATTTGCCGAGCGGGAGGAGAGCGACGGATTCCACTGTTCTCAATGAGAGCAGTGGATTACCGTAATGACTCGACGGATTGGCGCCGTATTGAAGCGCAAATCCGGCGCGGAATACGGCGCCAATCCGTCGGCAAATAAGCCGTGTGAACGAGGCCTTAGACATAGAAATGTCTGATTAGAATGCACGCCTTTTTATAGTGTACTAAAACCAATCCAATCAATAAAAACACAAAACACCTAAGAAAGGTTTTCCTACCTGAAACCATGACGCTGACTCCACATGAGATGAAAACCACCTGTCATGCGTCACCGGAAACCGGAAGACGAAAATTGTAGAGGTGTAACGCAATGCGTGTCACCACAGTTCATTGAAGTGGGCATGCGCATGGATTCAGGAAAGACGTCGGATGATAACTGGACATGAAACGAACACTACAAAAAAGAGAACTTATAATATTCTTAGCTAAAACAGAGACGAAAGACATGGCGGTTAATTTAACTATGTCTATAAATCAATAAATGAATAAATAGATAAATCAACACATATTGTTATGATGCTAATAATAATAAGCTATATACCTTTTTTATATATAAAATTGTACAAACAGAAAAGTAATACATGACACATAAAACATACCTGACAATGAAATTACGGCTGATTCATAATACTGAAAAATCCATAGAAAGTATATCAATTAAAATAAACCATGCAGCCAAAATTCTAAATTTCTAATGGACAAGACCAATACATTTACGTATGAAACATAATTTCCCTCCTCGAATTGAGACCAGTGGGATAAAACGTATTCAAACACAGCATCCAATAGGCTTCTCTATCATGGAGTAAATACTCCAGATTGCCTCCTCTTTTTGGTCTTAAGATTCTTTCAATGCCTATTAGTATTAAACCTTTGGTGTTTGTATTGTGGCATTCAATGAAATGCTGTGACACACTAGACTTTGTTCTGGTGGATGAATGAGTAATATCATACAGGTGCTCAAGAAAACGCACTTTTAGTGCATTCACCCTAGAGGGGTTGTCCAAGTGTGTATTTTTTTTTTAAAATTTACTGCTGCATATTAAAGCAACAAATACACTTGCTGTGTAATAAAACGGGACGCATACACCCGCTGGTGTTCTAGCACTGTAGCTGCTGGCAGGGCCCCCACCAATCACTGTCTATATCCTGCTGCTGCTGCAAATGATTGCCATGAACCATTCCATTGACCTCACTGATCAGGAGGTTTAGGGCTTGTCCCCACAGCAGGTTTTCAGTTTTGAAAGCCATCTGTAAACCGGGTGACAACCTTTAACATGGACCTTAATGGAAAATCCGTGCAGCGGTCTCCACTGCACAGGTTTTCCATCGAACGGCTGCTTAGACCACCGGCGGTCTGAAAAACATTCAACATGTTCATTCTTCTGCCTGGTTTTCAGGGGGAACAAAAACATGTCAGCATGATGGGAAGGGCTTAATCCGCAAGCCGTGGAGACAAGCCGTCCCCCTGCAGCCGTGTACACGGCCCCTAAACAGAGCAAATACCGGTCAGGATTTGCGACCGGTATTTGCTCTGTGCTGTGTCAGCAGTGATGCAGATGGACTGGTTGGTGACCACTGAAGCCGCTGACTGGCTGCGGTGGTCACACACTGTTTGCAGCAGCAGGATGAAGGCAGTGATTGGTGGGGGCCAGTGTTGGAACGCCAGCGAGTGTGTTTTTCTTGTTCTATTGCACAGCATTAAATTTAGACAACGATAACAATAAAAAAAAACATTCATTGCTTTTTTTTTTCCTGTTGTGTTTTTTGTCTGCATGACTTTTACAGATGGAACATCTTTTTACACCACAAAATAAATAGCTAGAATTGATTGCATTGAACACCACTACTATGTGTAAACCAGGGCTGTGGAGTCGGCAAGCCGAAGCCCCAACTCCGACTCCAACTCCTCAATTTCCCAAACCTCCGACTCTGACTCCTGACTCCCTCATACACGGCGCATGTTTAAGTAATAACTTTACTGTAGTAAAATGGTAACATCAGGCTGTTTGTCACCTTATGATACAATAATCAAGCTATTTAGGTAGGACAGACACTGATAAGCAAAAGGGTAACAATGTTTTGATCTTTTGAACACTTGTGGGTAGAGTTGAAGAAAAAGCTGTATTTGTATCCAAGTCCAGTCTGCACCAACACTGGGAATGTGTAGAGGAGACCGGGGATCAGATTTTGTTCAAAATACGCTTGATTCTGATCCAGAGCCCAGAAGGATTCAGGCAGTATTGAAAACCAAAAGGTGGATTTACCAAATACTAACAAAATAATAAAAATTAACATTTTGATTTTTAGGAGCAAAACTATAACTAAGCAGATGCTACATATTTGTAAGTCAAATTTTTGTATAAGATAGGTAAATGACTGTATATAAAATTACAGGAGCCTCATATACAAAGCTGTAGTGGATGGAGAGATATGGAGCCTGAAAGTCACAAGTTCAAACCATTGTTACCCTTTTGCTTGTCAGTGTAAAATATATTTATTGGATATGACATTAGAACACAAAAAAAATTGTAAAAATGCAAAACACTGCAGGAACATTTGTGGAGTCTCTGAATTTGTTCTGAGAAATAGTATTGCCTCCATCAGATCCTGCATACATGACGTCACATCTGATCTCATTATTTCCAGGATAGATAACGGCCTCTCTACACTAACTTGGGTTGGGGGCAAAACGATAACCACAGGGGCAACATCTCTAACAATGTCATGGTATAAAGGAATTGCCTCAGCCACAGTCAGGTTTGATGAATGGTTGAACTCTTCTACTTCTTTGAAAACAGGTGAAAAATTTTGCTGAAATCTGTTTGCCCTGGGAGCAGAATCTTTTCCCCTGGGGTAGCCTTTTTCCTGCTCCATGTCATCAATTACACTCCTCATGTGATGAGGCTGAAGATATGGGAGCAGTAGCACCGGCCGGACCCAATTCCTCTTGCTCTTTGCACTGCATCGAACTAACTGGACCAACTTATTATATATTTTGGGAGTCGGAGTCGGTCCATTTTTTGACGCCACCGACTCCACGACTCCGACTCCACAGCCCTGGTGTAAACCGAGCCTTAAAGGGGTTGTCCATAATTTTTTTTTTTTTTATATATATGTTTATTCCAGTTCAGCAGTGGTAAAATGCTTAAAAAAACACAAAAAAACAACACATTGATACTCGCCTCTTCATTCCAGCACGGTTTGCCTGTTGGTCCCGGCAGTCAGAGCGTCAGCGCTGCAGTAGTCAGATGCTTTGCCTGACATCACCATTCTGAGCCCTTTATTTGTGAATGGTGAGGTCAGGAAAAGTCACGTGACCTCTGCAGTTGTGACGTTCTGACTGGCGGGACCAGAAAGCCAACAGGAAACCAAGAGCGGCTTTGGACAACTGCATCAGGGGAATGGAGGGGAATGTGTTTTTTTATTTTAGTACTGTGACACCAGGGTACTTTTTTTTTTGTGAAATTCAAACAGACATTTCCTTAAAGTGTTTGTCTCACTTCATTGATTCATCTCAATTCTGTCCTGTTTTCAGGGGCGTGTTTACTGGCTTCTACTAGGCTGCCGTAGAAGCCAGGTCTGTAGCTATAGCAACCAGTGCTGGCAGCCTATCAGGAGAGCGAGAGAAGACGTCTGTAGCTATAGCGACCAGCACTGGCACCCTATCAGGAGAGAGTGCACAGGTCTGTAGCTATAGCGACCTGAAGAGCTGATGCAGCCCATACAAGAGGGGATATCTCAGAATAGGTAGGACACTGTTAATTGACATATGTTGCAAAGTGACTTGTTTTTGCAAGATATTTAACATGAAAAGCAATCCTTGTAGTGAGACAATCCCTTTAAAATTCTCTACAGGGAACATTGTGTACATGCCAGAATTTCAGTAATAAACATTGACACCTTAAACCGTTCAGGCCTGTATGCTTTCAGTGGGGTGAGAGTAGACACACTATAAGATTATTGTTCTGAATGGTCTCATGACCTGAATATGTGAAGTTGCGTCTGTTTATCCTACTTGGAAATCTTCTCTTTCTCACCATATGATTCATTCAGCTGCTTCTTATGTTGGCCGATTGATAGATGATGTTGCCCGAGGCACAACAAGAAGCAGCCGTGTCTATTTTTATGTATTTGATGTCATACAGATGGTTGTACAAGAAAAGGTAGAAATGTGTAACCTTGACCTCCCGGCTCTACCCCTCTATGCTCATACATGACTTCTTAGCCTTCTCACCACATTTTGTATGTCAGATTTTAAAACTACTGTGCATTGCTTCCTAGGAACACACTATACTATGACGAACGGAGGAGCCATCAGCAGCTCTACTCACCTGCTGGACTTTTTGGATGAGCCTATCCCAGGAGTGGGCACCTATGATGATTTCCATACCATTGATTGGGTGCGGGAGAAGTGTAAAGACCGGGAGCGCCATAGAAGGGTAAGGAGTCTGTTTTAGGGATAGATTTTAATGTATATTACATTTTAGTTGACTTGTGTATATCTGGCAGTACATGGATTTTTGTCCCTTTCTGTTAATAAATATTAATGGACAAACTAAGCCTCATTTATCAAAACTGTCTAACGCGGTGGTTCTTAACCGGGGTTCTATCGCACCCTAGGGGTTTTGTGAGTCGGTCTCAGGGGTTCGGCGGAGCCTCCGCCACGGAGGTCAAGACACACCCGACTCATTATGTAAATTAGTGATGACACGCCCTGCTTGGCCATAACTTTCTGCAGATGATCACGTTACATTAGTTGGCCAATCAGTGCTGCGGGGAATTTAGTGTGCTCAGTAGTCACCATGTAACTGTCGTAGTCGTACGTTGTGTGGTTTCTTTCTTAATATTTTAATCCATACTAACTATGTTGAGCAAAAAATTAAAGTGGTCAGACGAATATGTACAACATGGATTCACATGTATCACGGAACGTGATGGGAGTCAGCGTCCTATCTGCATGATGTGCAATGCCAAGTCTCGCACCGGCAAAACAGAAGGAACACTTCTTGAAGCTGCATGAAGATGGGGAATACAAGAACACAACGCTTGCTGAATTCAAGGTGAAGAGAGCCAGATTCGATGAAAGGGCCACTCTACCTGCTCTTGGATTTGTACCCGTGAACAAACCGATCCTCACCGTATCGTACGAAGTTGCTTACCTGATCGCAAAGTAGGGCAAGCCGCACACTATCGGTGAAACATTCATAAAACCAGCAGCATTAAAGATGGCGAATCTGATACTCGGAACAGCGGCCGAAGGTAAATTATCCTAAATTCCTCTTTCAAATGATACCATCAGTGACAGAATAGAGTGCATGAGTAAAGACATCTTGGCTCAAGTAGTCACAGATCTAATTTCAAGTCCGGCAAAATTCAGCCTTCAACTCGACGAGACCACAGACGTTTCTAATCTAAGCCAGCTTGCTGTTTTCGTGCGCTATGTGAAAGACCACATGATAAAAGAAGTTTTTATTTCGTAATCCTCTTACAACAACAACTAAGGCAGTCGATGTGAAGAAGCTTGTGGATGACTTCCTCAGAGACAACAATCTTTCATGGGATATGGTTTCTGCAGTTTGTACGGACGGAGCTCCAGTCATGCTGGAAAGAAAGAATGGTTTTGATGCGCTAGTAAAAGCTGATGCACCACACATCATTGTTACACATTGTATTCTGCACAGGCATACGTTGGCAACAAAAACCTTGCCTCCAAAAATGGCAGAAGTATTAAAAACTGTAGTGGAATGTGTGGACTATGTGCGAAATAGTGCTCTGAGGCACCACATCTTCAGTGAGCTGTGTAAAGAAATGGGCTCTGAATTCGAGGTGCTCCTGTACCTTTCTAATGTTCGGTGGTTATCCCGGGGACAGGTGCTGAATCGTGTTTTTGCCATGCGTGTGGAATTAGCAAGAGCACCAACATTGTCATGCAGATTGCTTCAAAAATCCTGAGTTCATTCTCATTTTAGCGTACATGGCTGATATATTCGCAACTCTACATCATCTTAATCAGCAGATGCAGGGTGGTGGAGTCAACATCATGGAAGCAGAAGAAAACCTGAAGGCTTTTCAAAAAAACTACCGTTATAGAAATGACAAACAGAGAACAATAACTTCACAAACTTTCCCCTTCTGGACGACAGTGTAAGTAAGATCGAAGATGGGTCTGGAATCGGAGACATTTCTGTATCAATGGAACTGAAGCAAACAATTGCCACGCACTTAGATGAGCTTGTAAAGTCTCTCGACGGATATTCCCCTACAAGAGTCATATCCAGCATGGGTCAGACAGCCGTTCACGTTTGCTGTTGAGACAGCAGATGTCAATTATGAATACCTCGACGAAATCATAGAAATTCAGCAGAGCCAGGTTCAACAGCAACTCTTCAGAACAACAACACTCTCGACGTTTTGGTGTCGACAGTTGGAAAAGTACCCAATTATTGCTAAGAAAGCCCTTCAATTTTTTATACCATTTGTTACAACATATCTCTGCGAACAATTCTTTGAGGATGCTGGAATAAAAACAAAGAAAAGGAACAGACTTTGCTGTGAAAATGACATGAGAGTAGCACTTGCCAAGGTGAAGCCACGCGATCTGAACTGGTCTCTCAACAACAACCGCAGAAGTCACACTGATTTGCAGGTATGTCGTTTGTTGTGAGTTCATGCACTGTGTTGGTTTTGTTCTTGGACCAAGGTGATGTTCATGCACGGTTCATTTTGTGTACCAGTAAAAAAACATATACCTATGTCTTGAATTTGGAAAAAAATCATATTTGATTTATCACTAAAGAAGGGTTTGGTGAATGTGCATATGAAACCGGTGGGTTCGGTACCTCAAACATGGACTCTAGCGTTTCTTTGTTACCCATAGTAACCAATCAGAGCTTGACTCTTATTTCATACACTGCTCTGGAAAAATGAAATCTGAGCTTGAATTGGTTGCTATGGGCTATGTCAGTATATGAAGCCCGCCTTATATTAATCTCAACATTCAATTAAATAAGGTTTGTTATATTTTTAATATAAAAAATCTAACTTTTTTTCAGTTGCTTTAAAAACATTAAAAGTCACAACATATTGTGAAAACACAACGCCTCCACTCCCTCAGCTAACGCGTCTTCAGACTTTTTTTTTTACTCTTATTAGGATATGACACCAACAACAGATTGGCGAAGGTCTCTGCAAATTGTTTGGATGCAGTGTTAGCAGTGCTGGGGAAGCCCCGTTCCACTTCGTCTACTTCTTCTTCTTTTTTTTTTTTTGTCTCCTGTATAGATGGCCTTCATGCACATAAACCGATGTAGGGTTCATATCACACAGATTCCTTTGATGAGATGTATGTATGTATATATGTGTGTGTGTGTTATGGAGCAGACTGGAGAGCTGGTTGCCTTTGCACACGACTGTCTCTCTATTCTTTTCTATGGGAGTACTGAATACAGGTGAGTTCTGTGTTTGGCTCTACCCAGAACTCCCATAGGACATAATGTAGAGCCGTGTGCAATCCATATTACACTGCTGCTAGTGCACACATGATGTAGACTTTCAGGCTTCCCCTTTCACAGTTGACTCTTCCAGCTCGGAAGCAGTTAGGTTAGGTCTACACTGCATCGGACTAAAAAAAAACGGATGAAAACAGCCGTTTTTCTTTCTGATGCGCGGCCATGGTTTTTGTCACGGTCGGTTCTGTTTTTTTGCCATCAACCATACAATTGTGTTGTATGGGAAGATGACGAAAAAACTAAATGCGCTGGCGTATTTTACAACATGTATAATATGCTGAAAGATGGTCAGAGAAAAATGACCTGTGGAGACTACAGCTCGTCTTTTCTATTGTAGTCTATGTGGCTGCACAACTGATTGTATTTTCATCGCTTTTAAAATCCTAAAAGCGCTGAAAATACGATCGTAAAGCTGCGTAGTGGAGACATAGCCTTAGTTTCACAGAGCTGTCAACATAGTGATCCATCAAGCTGTCAGGTACCGACTTGGCCCGACTTCAAAGGGCCAGTGCTTTTAAAAAACAAACAAACAAAAAAAAACCTGAATTACAGGTGAGATGCTTTGATTTTTCTAATGAAGCATATTTAAGGAAGTGTTTTATTATTTTAGTCTCCTGTTACTTCATGAGGTTTCTCTGGAGGTGATAGGTCATCTTTAAAGGCATGTTTTATTTTTAACATTCTGTGCAAAATTAAAAATTATGGGCGACATGTATGAAGATCGGTGCGTCGGAGCGCCCGATTTCACAGGATTTTTAGTGAAAGCTGCGCCTCATGTATGTCGGCGCCCGAGGAGGTGCGCTCATACATGAGGTGTAAAGCTCCCTGCACCTTGCCAGTGTGTGAGGCGCAGTGCGGGACTTAGGCGCAGAAGGAATGCGCCTAACGTATTACGATTCGAGACAGGCTGGAAATCAGCGAAAAAGCATTAAACATGTTAGTGAATAGCAAAAAGAGTTGTCTTTCAAATGAATGAATAAAGTGAAAAATCAAAGTTGAATAAGATCCATTACAATGTATAGAAAAAGTTGATCATTTAAAATAAAAGCAAATTATATAAGCTCTCCAAAGAAAGAGAGAATAGCTAGAACAGGTCTTAAAAAAGGGAGAGAATAGAACTAATTTTACATTAAAGAAGCCAATGCAGATGTTGTACAGATGTTAATTTTGGTCTGTTGTTTTATTAAAAAATGAAGATGTATTTGTTCTCCTTTCACATTTTATTCTATTTTGTATGTCCAGCTTGGAGAACTACAGGTCCCAGCCAAACCTGTGCTGTGCTGACATTTGCTGTACATATAAAATAGAATACAATGTGAAAGAAGAACAAATAATCTTCATTTTTGATTAAAACAATAGACCAAAATTAACATCTGTTCAACATCTGCATTGGCTTATTTAATGTTAAATTAGTGTAATTGTCACAGACTTTGGAATACTTTTTATAGTGGAGAATGTTTTCTTAGGAGAGAATATATATATTGTAATTAATGTTATTGGATACCATTTACATTGATTTAATTGTTATAGCACTTGGATATGTTATTTTATTCGTTTCCAATAGAAAATCAGTGTCTCACTTCACCCAAAGCTGAAAGAAAGTGACATCAATTCTTGAAGCTGGATTCAGTGCTGAATCCTTACATAGTATATTGAGACTGAAATCTACGTCTAAATTTCACATCAAATCCATGTAAAAATTTGAAATCTGTGTCTAATATCTTTGCTGAATCACTGTAGATTTTACACCTGGAGTCTTCTCTGAATCGGTGCTGAAAATCGGCCTTGTGTACATATTGTAACAGCTAGGGAGCAGCCGTGTACCATCCTGTCAGGTCTTCACAGCACATTTATGTGTAATTACATAGAAAACAAGAGTCACTCAGCAGCTAATAATGTGTCTTGGGAGAATGTAAATGTTTTTTTCTTTCACTTAAAGCTTCCTCTCCTGACAAATAGAGCTCTGCTTCCTCCTGACTGCTCCCTTCTCTGATCTGGCCACAAGACAGGTGACACTTGGTAAAGGTTAAAGGGGTTGTCTCACTACAAAGATTGGCTTCAAAACTTGTAGGGATCGGTAATTGAAAAGTTTTACCAAATATATTGCTTTATTTTTTTGGCTTTGTCAAGGAGATTAGATTTTATCAGCTCTGAGTGCACTCAGGTTTCTCTAGGTTACCGATCTTCTCTCCCTTTCTCTCTCACCACAGGTCAGGCTGACTGCTTGAGAACAGTGTGTTAGCGCAAACAAGTAATTAGTCTTCTTACTTTGAGCTCTGAAGCTCTCTGCTCTATAGATAACCTCTCCTGCTCCCATGTCAGTGCTATTAGAAGAGCTGTGAATAGAATATCAGTTCTATAGAATCGCCCACAGCCTAACCAGGAAAAGACAGGATGCATGAATCTGCTTTTGGTTCAATTCAGTGAAACCGCATCGTGAGACAACCCTTTTAAGGATGAACTAAAACATTTTATACACCATTAAACTGCCCATGCCTCATATGACACCATTGGAGCGGGAATTACTATACTGCTTGATTCATGGAACATTGATGAATAACCGGCTATGCCAAACGGTCTGTCGGCTGTGAGTGAATGCCGCCATCTTGAGCACTTCTCTCGGGAAACAAAGTAAAACGTTTTGCAAAACTCTGTCAAGACCTGGACTAATGAATTCTCTTCATACAGTGCAAGTCCCCGTCAGCAGAATCCTATATCCAGCAACTATTCTGGCTTCCCAGACAGGGTTGCGTCAGTTTGCTTTCTTGAATCCTTTAATTTTCCCTTTTGTGTTTTTGCATTTATTAAGATGAACAAATTTATTTACACATTAATGCCAATTGGCCATGGGTCTATTTTCCCAATATGCATCTGCCAGCTCACATTTTTAGACCGACTTCGGGCTTGGATAATGCCATTGGTTTTTTTTTTTTTGGTTTTTTTTTACAACCCCTCCATTACCTGGGTGTCTGTAACATGCTCAGCTGGAAATAGAAGACAGCTAAAATGTCAGTCACTGCTGCCTACTCACAGCCTGCATAGGAAGTGTGAGTCTGAAGAGGCTGTGAAGAGTGAAAATGGCCAGGTCGGACAACCCTGTTATTTTAAAGGGGTTGTCTCAGCACGCTGTTCCACAGAGCCAGAATCAGATTAATGTATCCTGTCTTTCCCTGGTAAGGCAGTGGGTGGTTCTATAGCAGTGAGTAACTTTTCAGCTCTGTGTTCACAGCTCTTCTAATATCACTGGCATGAGAGCAAGAGATCTTCTCTATAGTAAGAGGGCTTCAGAGGTCAAAGTAAACAAAAGTAATTAGTCTTCTTAGTTTGTTAGCAATAACATGCACTCTTCTCAAGCTGCGGCGTCCTGTGTGCCGACCTGTGGATGTCGCACTCTGCTCTCAGATAAGACGAGAGCAGGGTGGTCACCAGAGAAACCTGCGTAGACTCGGAGCAGATAAAATCTGTCATCGCCTCAAAATAAAGCAGTAGATTTGGAAAAAGCCTTCAATTACTGTTCCAACATGATGAAAGCTATTATTTGTAGTGAGCCAACCCCTTTAAGAGTTTGTCTACACAGCAAGGATTTCCAGTCGGTTTTTGATTCGGATTTTCAAAAGAGTCAAAAACTGAGTGTAAAACCATCCCCATAGACCTCAATAGAAAATCCGAGTTGTAAACTCTGATTTTCTGAGGTCAGATTTCAAAACCGCCGTTTTTGCAAAAACGTGGAACGAGTTCATTCTTCCATCGGATTTGACTCTATAAACAGCAGTAAATGTATTTTTGAAGTCGATGGGACTGCTTGAAAACAGACCGGAAAGCTTTGCGAGCACGCCATAGTGCTCTGTGATGCAAAAACGATTGAAAAACCGAATCCAAAATCCACGGCAAAATCTCAGAAAACGAAAACCGAGTCAAAAGTCCTTGTTTTTGTGTAAAATACTGTTCAAATACTCGCCGGACTCAGCGGTTTTAGGATTCGGAACTTGACGAGTATTTTGTCCTTTGTCGCATGGACGCAGCCTAAGGTGATCTGATGACCCCTCTAGTGATTCTTCTGGCAGTGGTGTGGCTCTCGTTATCTAAGAGATTGGGATATTTTTAGTAATACATTTGGGGAACGTTTCAGGCTCTATAAAGTTATTGATACAGTGTAAGTAAGTGTGAAACACATTTCTATGGATGAGACCTGTATTTGTTATTGTAGCCAAAGATTAAAACTAATGTTAATACTGATATATGTTGCATAAAATCTGTTTTCTTTTGCCATTAGATTAACAGTAAGAAAAAGGAATCGGCATTGGAGCTGTCAAAAAGTCTCTATGACGCTTGGTCGGGATGGCTGGTTGTCACGCTCACTGGTTTAGCATCAGGTACTGCTCCTATGAGGCCTAGAGGTCTCCTTTTTGGAATATGGATTAACAGACTTGGATATTTTCAGAGAGAGCTGTCACTTGAAACCGCAAATCAACTGTTATTATTTCAAGTCGTGATTAAATTAGTATTTTCAGTACAGGTTCTGTGTGTTTTCATGCATAGGAAATTCTAGTGGATCATAATGACATCTCCGTAATTTGTGTTATTGAATGCTTGCACTTTAACGGATTATTCACCCGGCGTTTTTGGATCTGTGTTGGCTCAGAAAATTGCTGCATCAAAACGCTGCATCGATCAGATCCCAAACGGATCCAACACGTATCCAACGCACAGCTGCGTGTTTGGATGCGTGTTGGATGCAGCAGGATCGCACCCTATCATTTTAAATAGGGCTCCTGCTGCGTCTTTCCGACCAAGAATTGAAATGTCAATTCTTGGAACGGATCCAAAAGATAGATCCCAAAGTCGCAATGAGACGCATTGGTGATCACTCGTGTGAACGCCGATGCGTGGTTCATAGTAAAAGCAATGTAAATCACATTGCTATTTAGCCGCATGTTTGGGTCCGTTTAGGGTGCGACAGACAGATCCAAACACGCAGCTAAAAGCGTATGTAAACACGGGGTCAAGACGCATGAACATACCCTAAGACTTCATTCACTGTATATTTATTCTCAAGTGCTGTACTATGGTGCCTCAGGGGAGTGGACACTCAAATAATCCTGCAGCTGTATGTATAGCATCTGTGACAGCTGGAAACAAGGCAGAAGAAGTTTTTTCATTTTCTGTGGCTCACGTGGCATTACTACATTGTATTTAATGCAGCTGGTTTTGTAATTCACCCTTATGTAGAGCACAGGTGAAATGTGCTTTAATGTAAAAAAATGAAAAAAACCTGCCTCTTTAATTGCTTGGTTTTTGATGCAGTTGAAAGATGCAACAAAAACACAATGAGGCCGATGTAGCAATAGTGTCTAACTTTAAGTTAGGGGATGTTCACACGGTGTTTTGAATATGTTTTTCGGATCCCAACACCGTATTCAAAAGCGCTGCGTAAAACGCATCCAACACGCACCCAAATTGTCCTGCGCGTTTCGATGCATTTTTGCTGCAGGAGAAACGCACCTGTAGTTTTAAATAGGGCGTCTGCTGCGTCTTTTGGATCAAGAATCGACATGTCAATTCTTTGATCGGATACGAAAAACTCATCAGAAAGATGCATGTAAAGCACGTCGGCGATCACTCGTCTGAACGCTGACGCGTGTCTCGCATTGAAAGCAATGTAAATCACACTGCTCATTAGTAGATGCGTGTTTGGGTCCGTTTTTGGTGCCATGTGATCATCCTCTTAGATTAGACAGTCTTACAATGCACCACAAATATATCCAAATAAATTCAGATATTCCAGCGGATAATGCGTTTCCGATCCAAATGGATCCTTAATCACAGGATCCATTTGGGTCGGGAACGCATTAGTGGTGATGGATGCCATGTATCTTACTGTCCTGTAACTTTATATTGCTGGAATAAAACTTTGTGGAATACATTATCCGCTGGAATATCTGCATTTATTTGGACTTCACTGGAGCCTGGGCTGGAGCTCTCCTTGCGGACGTTTGCTATCCACATTCAAATTCACCGCCAAGAACGCATTGAAGAGGAGGTTTTGCACTTTATATCGAGGGGTTAGCTGCACGATCTTCTATTTTTTAGACTAGTTGCATTACAATGCATCACATTTATCATATTGGTGATAAATCTGGTGCAGGTTAAAACGGTCTACTCTAACTTTGTACCACTATTAAGTTGGCTTATTTTTATGCTACTAACTGAGCCAAAGTTTTGGCGCACTTCAAGCCATGCACTTTTCCAATGAGGCCACACCCCTTTTACTGAGGCCACATCCCCTTTGATTTCTAAAACATTATAAATATGGTGTAAAGCGGATACGAATTATTTTGGGTGCAAATTGTGCCAGAATTCTTCCACAACTACTTTGATAAATCTGCCCAAGTGTGTAAACACAGCCTAAGAAGTGCCTATATCGCAAAACAAGTTTTCACCTGTAGCTTGGACCTCTATATTCTGTATTTTCAAATTCTGTTGTTAACTAGACTCTGAACAGGTGATGATAACTTTTTTTTTTTTTTTCGTGAATGTGTGATAGAATGTTTTTTAAAATTTCTGTAATCCCCTTTTGTGTCACTATTTGTTGAAACCATTAATAATGTGGCTGATTTCTGCCCTAGGCGCCCTGGCAGGCTTGATAGACATTGCTGCAGACTGGATGGCAGATATTAAGGAAGGAATTTGCATGACTGCGTTTTGGTTTAACCATGAACAGTGCTGCTGGAGATCAGATGAAGCCACTTTTGAAGAACGAGACAAGTGTCCTCAGTGGAATACCTGGGCAGATCTCATAAGAGGCCAGGCGGTAGTAAGTTGGTTTTGTGCAAGCCCCTGTGTATCCAGTAGATCATCCCACCATGTCACTGTTACACCAACTTTTTAAAATGTATAATGTTGTTTGTTTGTTATATTGCAGGGTCCTGGTTCATATATCATGAACTACATAATGTACATATTTTGGGCCCTGACTTTTGCCTTTTTAGCAGTCAGTCTTGTCAAAGTGTTTGCTCCATATGCATGTGGCTCAGGAATTCCAGAGGTGGGTAGGACTTGGTTCTAAGCATCTTGCACTGAAGGTTCTCTTTGGCGCCTCGGTTGCAGTTTTGGGAAAAGAAAAGTAAAATGACATATCTGAATGCCCCAGCAAGTTTTAGGTGAGGGGATCTATCTTTTAAATTATAATATAATACCAATTCAGAAGGAGGTCAAATAAACAACTGTCACCACAAATATACCAGGTATAAACCAAAACAAAATGATGGCTCAAAAATACTATATAAAATTGTCAAAAATCCATAATAAACTTTATTATAACAAATACGTTTCACAAAACTGACACAATGAGAAAGCTAGGCGGCGAAACGTACGTCGAGGCGGTTTGTGGCAGGTCGCATGTCTCTTATTCCTGGGTAATATAACTTTACATTTGTAATTATATTTTTACTATTTGATATTATTTTCTGCAGTGCATCTGGTGTATATGTCACTTGATATCTTACTATTGTAATTTATACTATGATGCATTGTGGTTTATTTATTTCGTTTGTTTTCCCAGTGTTTTAAGTGACATACTGTCCTGCTTTTTTTGTCCTAATGTATGATTTTTAACTGTTTTTTAGCTGTGATTAAAAAAATTGTGTCAGTTTTGTGAAACGTATTTGTTATAATAAAGTTTATTATGGATTTTTGACAATTTTATATAGTATTTTTAAGTCATCATTTTGTTTTGGTTTATATCTTTTAAACTATGTCTGAACCATGGCTGCCATCTTGAAAGCTGCCATTTTGGATCAAAGGCAATTTTTTCCAATGGGAAGGTAGTCATGTAGCATATCAAAGCAGATTAGAATTGTCTCAAAAATCGAGAAATTGATGTGCTGTGTTCAGCACCTGGGACAACACATTGAACACATCAAATAGCTGTTGTTGGAGTTGCAACTTTCTATGTTTATAACTTTTGAACCAGAAGAGAGAGTAAAAATCTTATTGTGGCAATTGATTTTTGAGACAATTCTGTACTTCTGCTCCTTGACCACCTTCCCATTTGAATAACTTGCCTTTGATCCAAAATTGCAGCTTTTAAGATGACGGCCCTGTTCCAGACATAGCCCAAAATATAGGTCTTTCACCCATTACCTGCTGGATTATGCAGGTAGGCGGTTTTCCCTTTTGTTTCTGAAATAAAAGGGTGTCCTCGGACTTCTGACTCACCCTGTATGTTTGGCATTAACAATAGGATGTGCAGCTCCAGATGGATTTAAATATCCACAAACAAAGAAGATCTGTGGTTACTTTTCCAATGTGTTTGGAGCAACCTCCCTGCCAAGTTACTTCAAAAACTGGGTACATGTGTACCTAGAAGAATTGATAGGTACCTCGTAGACAAAGGCTGGTCCTACAAAACATTGATCTGACTTAGACATCTTTGACCTTCCTTAAAGGAGTGCTGTACCAATCTAGCAATTGTGTTGTTAATATGGCCTTGCACTGATGCCACCTGCATTACACAATTCTAGCCGCTTAGTCCGCTCCACCCTCGGTAAATAAGTAGATAATCAAACATGGAAATTGCCTATGTAAATAGATGAGCGACGATGAACTATTGATCTATGTCATAATACAATATGATGGAACATTTTAAATGCTTGTCCTTTCCCTCAACAAAGCACTGGTATTTGTTGAGCCATTGCACTCAATATAGATCTACTTCAGTACTGCTGCTGTGTGTGCAGCACTATTCTTTATCTTAGTTGTAGTCACCTACATTGATTACACGTATCTGGAGACCATGAACTCTGATCCCATTTGCCCAGAACTGCCACATGAATGATATGGTCGTAGTCGTGTGTATAACCATTCGAATAATCCTCACTCTACTAGGATTGCAGATACCAGTATACAGTGATCCTGTGTTGGATTACGGGCTTATATTGTATATATTACTTCATAGACAATAGACTGTATAAATTGTTCACTAATTTTTTAGTTAAATTTTTTGGGACTTAAAACACTTGTCGCAAGTGGTATACTCATGGTTGATGTGGCTCAAAGTCAATTCATCAGGTATGTCCTTGTATTTCCTAATCACCGGGAGTAGCTGGAGACCAGAATAGAGTACGCAGTCTATTGTCTATAACAGACACTAGACGTGGAATAATGGCTATGAGAAATCCGGTCCAATTGACCTAGGTTTGTGGTTGCTCCATATTTGCAATGTTTGGTATTGGTGCATATTTGACAGTTCATGATTATTGTATACAGACAGTCCCCGGGTTACGAATGTGATAGGGACTGTAGGTTTGTTCTTAATTGAATTTGTATGAAGTTGAAAAGGTATATTTATAAATTTTAACTCCACCCAAAAAAGGTTTTTTTTTTTTTTTATTTTTTTTTTATTTTTGGATGTGCGGGGGAAAAAGGTTTTTTTACATTTGTTTTGCTTCGTGCCCCTTTAAAAGATTCCCCATTTTCACCTATTGCTGTTGGCATGATGGAACTTGTCGTTCCACACTACATCTGCTGGAAATAAAACTACAAGAGCCATAGGGTATTTTCCACATGGCGAAATTTTTCGGCGCGTAAGTATTGCCGCAATACCCCCGGGTTTTTTTTGGGATCACCATAAAAATGCATTACTTGCGGCGCGTAATCCCCAAATAATTGGGGATGTCACTTATCTCCCCCCGCGTACGTAGATCGTATTGTACGGAGGGGACGAGGGATAACCCAATTCTCTAGAAGCATGGGGTTACCGTAATTTCGGCGCCATCTCACCGGTATTAACGCAAAAAGCGAAAATCTGACAAATTGTCGCGTGAACATACCCCAAGTCTCCGTTTGTAACCAGGGGACAGATGTAAGTCGAGGACTGTCTGCATATTGTCTACAGGATTATAGTCATATGATTGCTGGTTTGCTGGGGCATTAGAGATTATTGACTTCTTTTCATTCTTAAATGTGATCGCTTTATGTTTTAGAATCTTATTGAACTGTTATTACTATTTACAGATTAAAACCATTTTAAGTGGCTTCATCATCAGAGGTTATTTGGGAAAATGGACTTTAATGATCAAAACTGTCACCCTGGTACTTGCTGTGGCTTCAGGCCTAAGCTTAGGGAAGGAAGGACCCTTGGTACATGTAGCATGCTGCTGTGGAAATATATTTTCCTACCTCTTTCCAAAGTACAGCACAAATGAAGCTAAGAAAAGGGAGGTAAGTCCTGTACTGTGGCTAATTTGTGTTTTTGGTGGGTTGTTTTTTTTTTTGCATGGCTGAACCAGAATGTAAGTCATAGTGATGTGACTGTACTGTTTTGTTTTATTCAGGTGAAGTAAAAAAAAATGGTGAATATTTACTGATGAGTCTTTCAATATCATGTCTGTGTCAGTGGTGAGATTTCAGTCATGTATCATGTGATTGAGTCTGGGTGAAGTGAAGATGAACCCTTCTACCAGAGTATAAATGCCTGGGTCTAAAAGGGTGTAAAGGAGGAAGCCTCTTGAGAAAGCTTGGCGAAACGCGTGTCGAGTCTATCCCATTTCCTTGCCAGTGCATCTCTTCGATTCCTGTATACACTTTGTAAAGGAGATATTGACTGAATAAACTGTCCTCAGGTGTACAGCTGTCGCTTTTATTTTCTGTATTATCGGAGCAGATTAACATTTACAGTTTTCCTTGTAGGTTCTGTCGGCAGCGTCAGCAGCTGGTGTCTCTGTAGCCTTTGGAGCTCCTATTGGTGGAGTCCTTTTTAGTTTGGAAGAGGTGAGAAATTTTAGATTATATTAAAGGCACTCTCGGCTATCTTTAACAGTCTCTTGCCAGTGAATGGAGTGGCACAACCAAACCCCCTTGCATATGGGAGTTTTAGTGGGGGTCCCAGCAGTGGGGCCTCTGCTTACCAGACCTTTTTAATCTTTTCCTATCTCTTATTTGTTTTCCAACCCTTTTACCATTGGATGTGGAAACTGATTTTGGGATGGATTTAGAAATGAATCCTCCACAGAATCGGTGCCCAATCCGACTGTAAAACGCCTCCTATTGACGCCAATGTAAATTTTCACAATAAACACAGAGAAATAACTGACTTCATTTCTTTGAAACGAATTCCACGCCTCCCATATAGCATGTAGGAGGCGAAGAATAAAATCCGCCTCTGAAAATCAGTGTTGTATCCTCATATGAAATCCGCCTCTGAAAATTTCAGCGTCTGAATTAGTCATGTGAACGTACCCTAAAAAGGGCAAGTGCTAAGTGATTTTTGTGTCATTTTATTAAAGTGTATAAATAGTTACATAGTTAGTACGGTTGAAAGAAGACACGTGTCCATCAACTTCAACCAAGCGTCGGGAAAATGTGGGTGAAGGGAGAGAGACAAGGACATTAAGCCCAGCCTCACCACTGGTTAATGCCCTGGAACCCACAAGGCAAGAACCAATCTGCTCCAGTGGAGACCCCATCTCTGACCCCAGAGCCGCCACCAGCCAGGATCCAGAATTTTACATAGCTACGTATGCATTAATATTCTTTAGTTCCAGGTAGGTATCTAAGCCTTTCTTGAAACTCTCTACAGTTCCTGCTGTGACCAGCTCCTCAGGCGGCTATTCCACAGATTCACAGTTCTTACAGTGAAGAACGCTCTTCTCCTCTGGAGATTGAATCCTTTTTTCTCTAGTCAAAGGGAATGTCCCCTTGTCTTTTGAGGGGGGCTTAACTTGAAATAATTTTTCCCCATACTTTTTGTAGGGACCATTTATATATTTATATAAATTAATCATGTCCCCCCGGAGCCGTCTTTTCTCAAGACTAAATAAGTTCAATTCTACTAACCTCTCCTCATAACTAAGATGCTCCATTCCCCTTATAAGTTTGGTTGCTCGTCTTTGCACTCTCTCTAGCTGCATTACATCTCTTCTATAAACTGGGGCCCAGAACTGAACAGCATATTCTAAGTGAGGACGCACCAATGTAGAATTACATCCTTGTTCCGCGAGTCCATGCCTCTTTTAATACACGCCAATATCTTACTTGCCCTAGAGGCAGCTGATAAATGAAGTTAGGTCTTTTGCTTTGTTGTTTTGCTTGTTTGTTTTTTTTTTTTTTTGTTTTTTTTTTTTGAGGGTCTCAGCTATTTATATTCTTAGATTGTGGCTCATTGGATTGGAAGAATAGAGCAGTATGTATTGATACGCTTCCCATCTGGACTATGGGTCTGCTAGTTACTATTGGTATTTGTTGTGGGACTGATCCATAGCTTTGATTCTTTTTTTTTTTTTTTTTTCCCCGTATCTGCAATAAAACGTAAAAACAAAATTCACCATGCAGTTGTAGACATGTCTTTATTGTGGCTACTGTAATTTATATAGATGATCACATTAAAAAATGAAGCCTAGCTTAACTGTTATTTTCTGACTGTGCATTCCTTTTAATATTTTTGTCTTCGATTATCACACATAAACCATATAAAGACAAAATAGTCTTTTGATTTTTGTGAGATTTATGTTTTGTGTAAAGAACATGTTGGGGCTTATGTGTGAAAACTGTCTAGCAGTAAGGGTATGTACACATGGTGTATTGCGGCGCGTACAGTAAGCGCTGCTATAAGCCAGATGCTTTGAAAGCCCCATTGACAGGCATTGTTCGCGGTGCGTAATCGGCGCGATCAATTGACATGTCAATTCTCCCTCCGCGCATACAATACGAACATTTCACCGCGTATAATGCGCAATACTCTGCGAAATGCACGATAAAATAAGCCCTGTGAACTAAGACTTTCTTTGTTGCCCATAGGTTGTTATGCAACAGAGCAAGTCTTACTTTTAGACCGGTTTCATACATAAGGCCATTGTCCCCTGACTTTCTGTCTTTTCCCCTCGTACTTCAACTTCCAAAATTGAAGACGTTGTGGAGATCTTTCTTTGCAGCTTTAGTGGCTGCTTTCATTTTACGGTCAATTAACCCATTTGGAAACAGCCGTCTTGTGCTCTTTTACGTGGAATATCACACTCCGTGGTACCTATTTGAACTCATCCCTTTCATCCTGCTTGGTGTGTTCGGCGGACTGTGGGGAGCCTTTTTCATCCGTGCAAACAGTGCCTGGTGCCGACGACGCAAGACCACAAAATTTGGAAAGTACCCAGTACTAGAGGTCATTGTGGTGGCTGCTATCACAGCAATTATTGCGTTTCCAAATCCTTATACAAGATTCAACACCAGTCAGTTGATAAAAGAACTGTTCACAGACTGTGGACCTCTTGAATCCTCCTCCTTGTGTGACTACAGAAATGACATGAATGCCAGTAAAATTGTCGATGACATTCCAGACCGACCTGCTGGTAATGGGGTGTACTCCGCCATGTGGCAGCTGTGCTTGGCGCTTGTGTTTAAGATCGTTATGACTGTATTTACCTTTGGCATCAAGGTAATTCATTTCTCGTAGTAATTGTTACCTCCAACTTAATTCTATATTAGCGAATTGTATTTACAACTATTTCTTATATTTTGTTACCCAAGCTGACTGTTTTTTCCGAGAGCAATTTAAAAGGGGTCCCGTCACCTTCATTATGCCCCCCTTCGAGACAGCCAAAAACAGTGATAGACATGCTTTTCCCCCGCTTGCCCTATTCTTAAGATCAAAGCTTTTAGAACATTTAAGGCCATGTTTAACGGCTTAAAAAGAGCCGATTTCATCCGTAATTACCCCAAATCCCAAATTAAAGGCTGAAAACGGCCCATCATTACGGTAAATCCACAGTTCTCATAGAGAACTATGGATTACTCTCCACCCCGCTCGGGCGAATACGCCGAGGGGGGAGATAATTTACATGTCGCTTTCCAGCGGCGTATACGCGCCGCTAGCAGTGATTCTCTATGGGCTGGCGAGGTGCCGGCCCCCCGCTCCTGCCCAGGCCACACAGCGTAACTGCGGGGCATAATTACACCCTACAGTTAAGCTGTGTCAACATAGCCTTAGGGCCACATGTATGAAAACTGTCTTGGTCTAAGACTTTTTGTTGCCCATAGCAACCAATCGGAGCGCCCCTTTCATTTTTCAGAGCACTATATGAAATGGGTGCTCTGATTGGCTGCTGTGGGCAACAAAGAGAGTCTTAGACCTAGACCGTTTTCATACATGTGGCCATTTAATGCTCAAATCTGGCAGTTTGCAGCCTTTTCTACCAGAGAAGAGTCTACTTAAGGGAATCTGTCACCAGTTGTTTTTTTTTTTTTCTTCTCCTCCTTAAAGCCAGATACTGATACATGTTATTTTCTTCTTAGCCATTTTTATTTTCTGATTGTAGATTTCTCAATTCGGCTGTCTATACAGTATATGATTGTGGGGACTGCATTCTTGCCTGCACCGCTTTTAGCAGCATTTAGAGAGATGCTTTACAACAGCTTCATACACATAGGAGCCTGTGAACAGGAGCAGACTCATTGACTTTCATAACAGAGTTTTCTAGGCATGCTCTGTGACCTGTGAAGAAGTCACTGTGCAGGAAGGAGGAGAGGGCGAACTGTGACCATCTCCTATTGTGATTGGTGGATCCTGTATTTTCTATACACATTGGTGTCAACTTTCAGTGTAATCCTGCCTGTGCTGATAATGAGGAGACTGCTGAAAAGTTTTTTGTACAGTACAGGAAGTGTCAGACTATTATTAGGCCTAGTGGCCACAGTGAAGACTGCAGGACTTGAGAATTTAAAAAAAAAAAATAATAATCTTGAAAGTGATATAGAAAATGAAAGAAAAATAACCAAAAATTCTTAAAAAATGTGTTTAACATGAAAATGAGTTAAACTATAAGTCGTTTTTAAAGATGCATTCACAGAACAGGTGTAAGCTCCTCCCACCCACGGCAAGCCCCGCCCTCCTAAGGCTATTGAAAGGTTTCTACCTATTCAAAGTAAAAGGTTGAATCAGTGGTGTGTGGGTGTGGCTAGCAACAAGTGGGTGGGGTAACTTCTAGCCATGATAAGCTAGGCTCTTCTCTGGCAGAGCAGGCTGTAAACTGCCGGATTTGAGCATTACATGCTCTAAAAAACTGCTGCATCTTACAGAATATGGGACAAAGCTTGTGCTGCCCCCAGCAAGGGTGGCATACCCTATGTGACAGGTTCCCTTTATAAAATTTGGTAGAGCAATAAAAAATTCCTGGACCTGCTCTCCTGATGACTACATACATGGTTGACTGTAACTGGTAGAGGCCTCCATTGTAGCTAATAGTGAGGGTCATTTTCCACATATCAAGTAACCTATTACTGAGATCTTCACATTGTATTTATTCAATGTTTCCTTTTGAGACAGAGGCAGTAGAAAAAGTAATTTAGCTGGAATATTGCACAACTCTGCTGTATGTAGTGTGGACCGATTCTTCTCTTCCCGCACTGCTGATTTGTTTCTGACCCTTAAAAAGTCTATATAGCTCACCCATACTTTGGTAAAGGTAAAATAGAAGACCCTCCAAGACCATGCAATAAGTAGTAATTGCCGCCACATATTCCTTGTATTTAAAAGTCCAATGAGATTTTTTATTAGAACATAGAAACATGAAAATGATCCATGTAGTAGAAATAGAGGACAATGCATTTCCGGCGATCAGGAGCAATCCATAGGAAAGGCGTCTAGCCAACACGTTTTGAACTGTGTAAGTTCTTAATCACAGCTTTGAAATCGAATAGTATGGGCGTCATCAATAGGTTGTAAGCCAGTATGGGATAACCATATAACTGGTACCCTATATAAGCTTTATCGGTGTGCAGTTGTACTAGCATCGACTCCATCATGGAAGCTAGGTGTGTGAGTAGTTGTTTATCAGTATTTTTGCATTTGAGCAATCTCCCCTATAGGCTGCTGTGACCTTTCTGTATACTAGTGTGAACTGGTTCCTATCCAATGTGCAGCTTTTTTACTAAGCATTTGCTACCCTTATGGATAGTATGTGTGTGAGCGATTGTTCATCGGTAAGCTGCAGCTGTACAATCTCTCCCGTTGAGCACTGGGGCTTTACTGCCTCCTGTTGGGAATGTGTTTTGGTCCAGTCCTGGAGCTGTGAGTATGGCTGTGTGTCTGTGGCTTTGAAACGTGTTGGCTGGTTGCATTTCCAGCGGATCGTATCTGAACAATAGAAGTGCCTTGTCCTCTATTTCTAGTACATGCATCATTATAACCTCTGTATGTTATATTAAAGTATCTCATTGGACTTTTAAATATGACAGAAACAAAATCTGAAAAATAATAATTGCCAGCACGTATTCCTAATGATTGCACATGGGGTTGACTATATAACTGTATTTGAAGGGTTGCTGCCATACTTTAAAGAGAACCTGTCAGGTGGTTTATGCTGCCCTATCTGAGAGCCGGATGTGATAGAGGGAGATATAGAGGTGAATATGATTTGGAGCAGGATTTCTGAGTAAAAAACAAAGAAAATATTCACAAAATCCTTAAGAGACAGTGAGGGTCCTCTGTTTACTCCGCTCACATTCAGTGATTGACAGCTTTCCCTGCACCAGTGTGTGTACAGAGTAAACTGTCAATCACTGTATGTGGGTAGGGTACACAGTAATTCTTTCATTAAGATGAAGGTTATACCAGCTCACACCATATGAAGACGCCGTCCTACAATGCAGGACAGCAGCACAAAGGGCATTAAATAAAACATGTCCAGCGTCTAAAAGCCGTATTTTTTTATTGAAAATTCAAGGGGTCAACAGCACGATCCAAAACAAAAAACGCCAACGCGTTTCAGGCCTCAGGGCCCTTCCTCATGGCATGAGGAAGGCTCCTGAGGCCTGAAACGCGTTGGCGTTTTTTGTTTTGGATCGATGCTGTTGACCCCTTGAATTTTCAATAAAGAAATACGGCTTTTAGACGCTGGACATCGTTTCTATTTACACAGTACTTTCAGTTTCACTTTTACAGATTTTTTTTTTTCTGTTTTTTTTTTTTTTTTTTTTTTTTTTTACTAAAAAATTCAGCATCCAATCACATAATCCCATATATTTCAGAGCTCAGCTTCTTCATTTATCACATCCTGCCCTCAAATAGGGCAGCTTAAACCACTTGACAGGTTCGCTTTAAAGCATGCCTGCTCAATATCATTTTTACTTGGGCCTTACCAGCCAGAGCCTGGTGATGTCAGGGCCTCTGCATTGGGCATGATCCATGCTGGAATTCTTTTGGCCTTCATTTATCTTACAGTTTGTCTTTTGATCACATTAGAACAATTTAAAGCAGATCAAAATTAGTCAGTTGTGTTGGTGTATCAAAGACCGGTGTGACCACTTAAAGGGGTTTTTGACTTTATATTTTTATTTATTATGTTTAGAACAGGTAATCACAAAGTTTTTTTATATGCATAGATTAAAAATTATTCTCTTAAAAGTCTTTTAAACCTATCTAGAAAGAAATTGGTGCAGCCTACCTTCCTGCCCACAGTACTGGCTCCTTTGGATTAACTTTATGTGACCACACATATATCATGTGACCCATGGTATCCAGGTAACCATAGTTTATGGAGGACAAACTTCTCACAGTGTCTTATCATTAAAACCCACACACAGGTATGTGACCCTGGTATTCAGGAACGTATTTTTGGGGAGCAGAATTTTTCCCAGTATTACTGCCTTCCAGCAGGTTTATCATGTGACCACCAACGGGTTCATGTGACCCTGGAATCCGGGAAAACAGTATTATGAGGAGCAGATCTTCCCCAGTTTTTTACTGCCCCCAAACCCCTGCTCCCGCCACGCTGCCTTTGATTTTAACTTTCCCCCCAGTAAGCCTGGGAGTATCCCAAAATCATAGCACCAATGAGGCTATGAATTTCCTTTTTGCGGTGCAATTTTTTGATATTGCGCGAATTTACCATCAAAGTACGGCCTGCAAACCCGCCGTGTGAACATGTTTTATTGGTTTACTTTAACATGATATCCCCTAGAGTGACAGCAGTTATACAAGTAACTACACACAGGGAAGAAGTTGCTGAAATAAGCGTATGAATAATCATTATTCCTGTTCAGTTAGGGTATGTTCACACAACGTTCTTGGATCCAAAAATTGAATCCCAACAGCACTGCGTTTGGATGTGTTTGGATGCAGCGGACGCACCCTATATTTTTTATAGGGCTCTGCTGCTCTTTTTTGGGCCAAGAATTAACATGTCAATTTTTGTCGGACCCAAAAGATGCATGTAAAACGTATCGGCAAACATCATCTGAAAACCCCTGCGGTTTTACTTCGAGCATTAAAATCATACTGCTCATTGTTAGATGCATGTTTGGCTCTGTTTAGGGTACGAAAGACTGATCCAAACACGCATCTAATAACGTGTGTACACACGGACAGAACACGCCATGTGAACATAGCCTTACTCTTGTAGGTGTCATGTGACCCTGCTGCTGACTGTCAGGGGGTCATATGACTGACACCATGTTTAGTCTTTCGTAACCATAGCGATGGCTCCCAATGTAGGCTGTAACCTTTTTTTTTCTAGATAGGAGCCTACGGTATAGATATGAAAGAGGTAAAGGAGGAGAGGTTAATACATGTGTATTAGAAAATTGCATGGTTTACTATTGTGTACGTAAGAAATATAAAGAATGTCAATGGGACAACCCCTTTAAAGGGAACCTGTCACATAGGTTATGCCCCCCTTGTGGGGCAGCAACAAGCTAGGACAGACATGAGGTTTTCCCGCTGTGCCCCTTTTTTTGTACGGTGCTGTATTTAGAGCATTTAATGCCAAATTTTATTCTGAGCAGTGTTAGCCCGTCATTTATTCACATTTTCTCTTATTCAAATACAGGTTTTTATAGTTGGGGTGGGCGGGTCTGCCTATGGGGGGGGTTTTTGAAAAAACGATTTCTTTGTTTTAATTGTCAAATGACTTTTTCTGGAAAAAACTGCAGATTTGAGCATTAAATACACGAAAACTCCAGCATCTTACAGAAAAAGGGGACAAGCGCGGAAACACAGGTCTGACACTACTTGTGCTGCCCTCAAAAGGGGGGCAAAAACTATGTGACAGGTTCCTTTTTTTTTTTTTTTTAAAATTGAATTTTTTTAAAGGTTTACAATTACAAAAAGAAATTTTACAAATCAAAATTAACATGGGTGAAACAGTAACGAGCCATGTACAGCCCAATGCATTAAATCCAGGAAACAGCCAAAAGGGCACAAATCCGGCAGGTACGTTGATATCTAAAAGTCTTTTGGATCATTCCAAAAAAAAAAGGGGGAGTTAAAAGGCACTTCACAACTAAATAAAAGTACAAAAGGGGCGAGAGTTCTTTTAGGTAACGTAATTTGAAGTAGACCAAATAGCCATTTCTGCTTTTGTTTTAAAGTTTAAAGGGGGAGGGATAGCAGACTTATCTCATATGAAACTAGTATTAACCCACCAAACTTCTGCAAACCCTGGAGCAGAGTTCCCTTTCCCAAAAGGGTATGCAAGTAGATCTGGTAGCAAAAAGAAATGTAAACCCATTTTTTTGGGTGAGACTGAGGAATTCCACATGCCAATGTCTAACATGCAAGTTCCGTGTGGGTAAATAAGGGGGGAGAATAGATATTGATCAGACCTTCTGTTGCAGCCCACAACCCTGTGTAACAGGGCAAAGCCACCAAATGTGATGGGGAGCCAGCTGCACCGAAATTTTCCCCAGCACATCTTTAGGGGCCCCGGGAAAAAAAACGTTCGGACCGGAGTAAGGTCCCAACAAGATGTATCCCCTTTAAAAAGGGCCATATGATTTATGCATTTGAGTGTTTAAAAAGGTCGACATCCCCGCGTCCACCAGCCCCTCAACTGGGAAGGTTTTGGAACATTTCCAACCCCCTTTTAACCATTGTCAGGTTTGTTGTCGAACAACTCCATCGGGGTTTAAATAAGGGCGGGAAAAACCCAAAAGTGGCAGTTGTTTCCCAGAGAAAACGGGGAAGGGGATGCAGGTATTGCAGGGCGGGAAAGTGGAGAGGGATGAAACTGCGTGTCGACTTGTAAAAAAATAAAAAATTGCGAGTTTGTAAGTATTGGGCTGATATATCCGCAAATGATCTAAAGACCCCTTTAACAAAAAGTCTCCAATTCCCAACCCCCTTTAGAAATCCATGTTGTAAGTTTAGTTTGGAATCTCCATAGACATGGAAAATGGACGTATTTCAAATCAAATTATCTACGTTTAGTCACTATTTTTGTTCCCACACTTGAAAAGATGCTTAACAGGGGGGGACATAGGGTGAAGAGGGGATTGGGGGGAACCCAAACAGCATTGCATAAGGATCTTAACCAAACCTAGGCTAGTGTTAGTTTTTTCAATAGTTAACCATGGTGAACTTAGGTTTTTCCCATGAAAATAAACGGTTCCAAAATGGAGGAAATGTTGTACATCAGTAAATTTGGTACAGCCATCCCCCCTTGTTTTTTAAGAGGTATAGGTAGTCTTTTAAAACCCGGTTTTTTGGATCCCCAAATAAATTTGGGAATAGATTTTTGAACCCGAAGTAGCAAATTGAGGGAACGAAAGGGGGAAGGGGCTCTTCCATGTAAGAAATTTGGGAAAAGGAGCATTTTTGGGACACAAATTTTGGCCATAGGAAAAGGGGTAATGGCCAAATTTCGTAATCCCCTCGGAAAAAGAGGAGCTAGTGTTTCCCAATTTTTTTTTAGGGTGTCAGAGGGGTTGGGGAAAATCTGAACTCCAAGGTACGTGATAACATTCTCCCCAAGAAAAATTGTACGGGGGAAGTTCGGTGGGGGTTTAGTGGTGGAAAATTAATCGGCAAGAAAATAGACTTATGAATTTAATCTGTATAAAGAAACCCCGATAAATGGGGATATCTAATAAAGCTGGGATAGAAATACCGTTTTTGACACATGATAACCATCGTCGCATATAGACTGGCTTTGTGACTAGTTTGGGCTATATCAATACCAGAAATTTAGGGCGAATTTTCTGATCATTTCTGCCAGGGGTTCAATACACAGAAAAAAATAAGGGAGAGCGGCCATCCCTGCCTGGGTCCAAAGATATGAATGTAGTGAAAAAAGCCAGAGGAATAAACTTTGGGCTGAGGGTGAGGTGTAAGAGAGGTAATTCCCCGCTTAATGGGACCACCCAACCCAAATTTTGCGGAGGATTTTTGAAAATATGTCCAGTTGATCGACAAGGTTTTTTTCGCCATCGAGTGGAAAAGGGGCAGATGGAATCTTGGGTTGGTTTATAATATGCAACACTTAAGGACTTTCTGTGCCATCCCTATTTGTCTTTCTCTAACAAATCTCCCTGATCTGGGCCAACTAAGGAGGGAAATTTTACATTTAACTCTTTTGGCAATAATTTTGGAAATAATTTAATGCCCGAATTGAGTAAAGAAATGGGACGGAAATTTTGACATTATTCTTGGGGTTTACCCGGGTTTGGGGAGGGTCACAATCGTGGCAGCCAACATTTGGGGGGGACATTACCATTACAAAAGAATTAAAAGTATTTATGGGTGGGTTTGGAATTAGTTGGAAAAAAGTTTATAGTATTCTTTATTTAATTTCCTCCGGGCCTGGAATTTGTTCAATTTGGTTTGTTTAAATCGTGTCTGGATTCTGTAAGTATGGGAAATTTAAGCGGGTTAACTGTTCATTTTTAGATTTTTGGGCAAGCAATTGATCTAAGAAAAAAAATTGATATGTGAAGTTGTAAGGGTGGGATGAGGGATCTTCTTTAAGATTGTATAAGGAGTGATAATATTGGGCAAAAGATTTAAACAATATGTTGGGGTTAGTGATTTTTTCATTATTCCTGAAAGGGTAGTTATTTTGGCTCGGGCTTGGAGTTTTTAACTCTTCGGCGAAACTTCCCCTGGACGCTCCCCCTGTAAATAGAAGTTCCACCGAAATTTTTAGCTGGGGAGATTCAATTTATGGAGGGAAAATAAATTTGCAATTGACGTTCAAGGAACGAGTTTTCAATGTTATTGGGAAGGGGATTTTTTTTAACGAGTTCATCCGCCTTTTAAATTTTTCCCCTAAGAGATCGTTCGATCTCTTTTCTCTTACGCTTCTCCCGGACGATTTTTAAGAATACCCCTCTAATAACGTTTATGAGGCACCAAATGTGAGGGTGGGGGATAAGAGAGGTTTTGAGAGCAAAATCCCCTTTGTAATGGGTTTTGATTCTTCCGCAACTAGAGTCGACTTTGGGAATACGTATTCATTCCCCGGGGGGAATATGAGAGGGGGGAATTTATCAAATTAACGTAGAGAGACCGGGGCGGGTCTGACCTTTTTCTAGTCCCTTTTCTTTTTAAACAAATATTAGGCAGACTTGCTTGTTTGTCAAAAAAAAATCATTCGTGAGAAAGATTTGTTAGGGCTGAGAAGAAGGAATGTCTTATCCTCGGGTGGCTAGCGCCAGGGATCGTGCAGGTTTTCTAAATTCACAGAGATTGCGGCCGTGTATCATAGAAGGGGTATTACGTGACTGTCCATTTCGGGGGTTTAAAACCGGTTAAAGCACCACATAAAATAAAGGTTGCCCCCAAAAGGGACTTAGCTTAGTAATGACCTTTTAGATAAGTCGTGACTGCCTTTATTTGGTGCGAAAGCGTGGCTACGTATTTTATTTTTTTAGCAAAAAATGCAGAATAAGTATCTACCCTTGTATCAATAATCGCCCTGTTTAAGCGGGAAAAAATTTGTATCTTTGAAAAAAATCGCTACCCGCTTTTTTTTTTTTAAAAAAAAAGGGGAAGGAAATGGGATGGGAATTTCTTATGTCTTAACCTGTGAGAGTCTTCTCCTTAAAAATTCTCCTGGAGAATAGAGTCTGCCTTAGTTTCAACCCTTTTCTCCAGAGGGGGGACCTCTTAAAGGGGGAATTTAAACCCCCTTTAACGTTAAGGGAGAAATTTTAATCCCATTATTTCAGCAGGGAATACTTTTAGACGGATTAGTTACAAGGTGAAAATCCTCCGAAGAAGGGAAAACAAGACCCGGGAAAAGAAGGCGACAAAAGGGCATGGCAATCTTAAGGGCCCTAACAAATTTTTTTTAGCCAGTAGAAAAATTTAAACATGTCTTGAAAAACAAAAAAAATCCAAAAGGAAAAAAAAAAAAAAACAAACAAACCGTATTTCCTATGTGGAAAAAAACCCGGTGGGGGGGAGAGTCTCGGGAGGAACCTAGCGGCAGAAAAAGAAAAAAATTTTGCTATAGTTCCCGAGGCACAGAGGGAACAGCGAGCCCAAAAAAAAAGAATAAGGAGAGAAATACTTGCTCTGATTTATCATCTTTTGGGCTTGACTGGACTCTCTGTTCTTGACCCCAGCGGGTTTTTAAATCGGGGCGGAAACCGTTAGTCTTCACAGGTGTAGGGGACGGAGAATTTGAAAAGGGACAAGCGATTAAGAACTCCTTTGGCCCTGGAGGGGTTTTTGGCAAACTGGTTGAGCCTCCTTAGAAATAAAATTTGACGGGAAACCCAGTGGTATTAATTCCTGGTCTCTGAAATTTTTTTTGTATTGGCAAACTCTTTCCCTTTAGCATCGTGCCTGCAGATAGGTCTGGAAGGGGGTGATGTTACTTTTTATCTGGCAAGGGAGGTTTCTTCCGGGGGGTCTCAGGGAAAATTTTCCTTGGTTTTTAAAAAATGTATTTTCGCTATGACATCCCTTGGGAAACCAGGGGCTGAGGTTTTTGGGTTTTTGGGAGACGATAATGCGGCGAAGTAAAGGGCTATTGGAAGCTTCCGGGAATACATAAGCCTGAGTCAGTAAAAAATGCCGGCAATGAATCTGGGGTAATGGTTTTGGGGGCCCCCCGAACCGTTATTCCTCTGCTGTCTATCTTTCCCGGTCCAAAATTTTAAAACAGCCCTGTACTTCTTCCCCAAGGGGGAGTTGCCCTCGATGGCAAATTATGGGGTTTAGCGAATTTGACATTTTCTCTCAATATGTCAGTTCTTACATAAGGATTGGGGTATCTGAACGGAATTCGGCGGTAATTTGCTTAAGTCAGATTTTTATTCTCTCGGGAAAGAGGAGAAGAGGCCTGAAAGTAAGCTCAGGGAGTTTATTTGTTCCATTTGGTCATTTGGTCCATATCCATAGAACTTGAATTGGGTGAAATGGGGGCAAGGAGGGAAGGGAAAGTGACCCTGGGCGTAGACGTTGAGAAGGATTTGGGGGGGAAAAAATCTGTAAGTTTAGTGGGTTTAGATTTTTTTTTTCCTTTAGTGGTTCCCCCCATGAGAGTTGGGCTACAAACTACGCTACTATACTTAAATCTTTGCTAGCTCCCCTTTTTTTTACTTTTCTCCCCCAAATAGGATCACGTAAATGCAGGGACGCTGTTCAATTCAGGAAGAGATTATGTTTAAAACAAACATCCCCTCAATGTCCGGGAGCAATTATTATAACAGAAAGTTGCTCCCGGTCAGAAAGCGATTTGTGCACAGCAGTCACGCTATTCAGCATCAGAAGGGAGAGTTTATACGCGACCGTTTCCACGTCAGTGAGTAATTTTTGTAACAAAGGGACTTGTTCAGTGTTGGGGACCAGAGTTTGAAAAACAACTTGTTGCCCCTGTGGTGTGTAAGCACCCTGTTAGTGTCAGGAAGCAGAGTTTTGTGGAGAGCACGTTGTTAAGAGGGATTTTTTATAAAAAGCCTTTGTGCAGTTCAGGGGGCAGGTTACATACGTAGTCCCCAATTCAGCTTCAGGGAGCAGAGTAAATACTAGCAGTCCTGCTAGAGTTTATGAAAAAAGGCATTGTTCTGTGTCAAAAGAAGGTTATAAATTTTCAAGACTCAGTTTATCTCAGGAAGAGAATTTTGGGTTTCGAAGCAATTCAGCTTTACCGAGCAAGTTGTGTACAGCAATCACACTAATTTATTCGGGAAGAGTTAATTATAAAAAAAGACGTTCTCATGTCGGTAGCAGTTTATGGTAGCAATCACACTGTTTAATGCCAGAAAGGGCCTTTTTAATGCTGCAGGAGGCTATTCAGTTTTAGAAGGGAGAGGTATCAGTAGCAGGAACAGGGTTCAGTGCCAGGCATAGAATCATGTGCAGCAGCCTGCTATTCAAAACCGGAATTAAGGCTCCTAATTGGCCACTGCCATGTGGGGCTTGCGGGAAACCCCGCTGTTTAGGGGCCCCTACAGCTGGTGAATACCTCACTTCTGTGTTTTCCTGGGGGTGGCTACAGGTCCTGCTTTTTGGGTGAGAGCACCCTTGCTAAGGAGAGGTTTCCAAGGGTCAGTCCTCACCTGCAGCAGAAAAAACCGCCCGGGTGCAGGTAGAAGGGGGTAGAGCAAAATTCCCTCCTGAGAGAGTAGGAAAGCCAAGTTATAGCGGCTAAACAAGCTTGGGGGGGTCCAGAGGCAGTCCGGTACCCGTGTGGGGTTTATGTCACAGCAAAGGGGGTTTTTTTTTGGGCGATTTAAATTTTTCTCCACAGACTCTCCCTCTAAAAGCCGTGCCATTTAAGGTCCAGGCCACGCCCCCCGTGACAGGTTCTCTTTAACCCCTTAACGACCCTGCGGCTGATCGAAGCTAACACCCGGCGGTAACAGCGGCGGCGGGTGGCTCCGCCCGTGCCGCGGTTTAACCCCTCAGACACCGCGGCAAAGATGGCCGCGGCGTCTGAAGAAGCTGATCGGTGCTGCGCACCAACTTAGGCAGGCTCAGCGAAACTATGCTGCGCCCATCCGACGACCGGAACGGTGGTGGGGAGCCCTGTTACACGGGTTTCAATGGCCGGTTTTCCCCCCCCTTCCGTCCGCGGAAGAAGTGGGGAAACCGCCCTCTTTGTACCCCTAATGCTTTCTAGCATGCATTAGGTTGTATTGACCAATCGGCCCCCCAGTGGTCAAGCACCATAGGGGACAAAATGTTCAGTAAAAAAAAAAATAAGTTTTAAAGTACAAAAAAAAAATATTAAGTTCAAAAACCCCCCCTTTCCCCTTTTTCAAAAAAAATATTAAATAATAAAAAAGTTACCAATTTGGTATCGCCACATCCAAAAAAGTCCGACTATAAAAAATAAAATCTTTATCCCGTACGCTGAACACCCGTAGAAGAAAAAAAAATTTTCCAAAAGCCAAAATTTTCGTTTTTTTGGGCATTTTAGGTCAATCAAAAAATGGATTAAAAAAGACAAAAAAAATCGCATCATTCCAAATTCTAGCGATAAAAAAATCACTTCAGCCCCAAAAAACCCCCTCACTGACATCATAGGTGTTAGTACAAAAAAAAATTATTGGTTCCCCAAATGCGCCCCGGGCAAATTTCAAAAAAGAAAAATTTTGGAATTTTTTTACGGTACCAAAACATGACGGAAACCCTCCATGTTTGGTATTGCCGGATGCGTAACAACCTGTAGAATACAGATAACACATTATATTTACCGAAGATTGAACGCCGTAAAAGCAAAACCCCCGCAAACATGGCGAAAATACATTTTTTTTCACAATTTGTCCCACTTGGAATTTTTTGCGGTTTCCCAGTATATTTTATAGTATAGTGAATAACACCATTAGAAAGTACATCTTGTCCCGCAAAATAAAAGCCCTCATGTAGGTGGAAAAATAAAAAAGTTATGGCTTTCAGAAGGCGAGGAGGGAAAAACGAACGTGTCACCCAAAAAAAAAACGCCGGACCTTAAGGGGTTAAGTTCAACGACCTCGATGTGCCTCTCCAACAACTGATTGGTGCTTTATCAGTAAGGACTGTTTCTCAGTTTAAGCACTGCTTTTTGAAGGGTTGTCCCTCAAACAGTAATAACTTTTAACCCTTATCCACTGGATAGGTGAGAAATGTATACTGGCTAGGGGGATGGAAACGGGGGTCCTGAATACTCGTCTGAAAGGAGCTGGGCATGCTTGTGCACTGCCATTTCATTCACGGTCTTTGGCACTGATGAAGAGAACAAAGTGCTGTCGCTGTGACATAGACAGAAAATGGTGGGCAGTGCACGCAAGCAACGGTTGGTCCGTGCAAACACGGTCTTCAGGACATCCATTTTTGTGCCTGGCCAGGGTCTGAGCATCTGCCCACTCAGTATTTGCTGGCATATTATTCAATATATAGATATTAGGCCGGATGTATGTAACTGACTGGGTCAAAGACGCTGTTGCCCATAGCAACCAATCCGAGTTCCCCTATCACGTCACGTAGTGCTCGTGAAACATGAAAGGGAAGATCTTATTAGTTGCTATGGGCAACTAAGACAGTCTTACTGCTAGACCGCTTTCATACATATGACCCTGTGTGCTACTGATAACATTTATGTTGTGAGACGTATTGTGTGTTTCTATTGCTCATGTGTTTTTAAGGGACAATAGTAAAAGCCAAGCCCCACCTCTTGCAGCATGGGTTATGAGCAGATTTGGATCCTACTTGAGTCACTGTTGTAATGAGTAATCGCTATATCTGTTGCCAGCTTACAGCAACTGTGAGCAGTGACGAGGAGAAAGCATGTGCTGCTGTGAGAGCAGTCATTGCCATGGCCTCTATGTAGCCTCTATGTTTTAGCATTGCTTTGCTTCTCATTACTACTGGTTTGTGCTTCTCATTTGTTTGCAGGTTCCCTCAGGACTCTTCATCCCGAGCATGGCCATAGGGGCTATAGCAGGAAGAATAGTTGGCATCGCTGTGGAGCAGCTGGCTTACTACCATCATGACTGGTTTATTTTCAAGCAGTGGTGTGAAGTGGGAGCAGACTGCATCACTCCAGGCCTGTACGCTATGGTTGGGGCCGCCGCATGCTTAGGTAAGTGCACAGGGACTTATTGCTCCTTTGGAAAGTATCTGCTGCTTTTAAGGAGCTCTATAAAACCAACTTGATTTGCTTCTGACTACAACAGAGCAATAGGAAGAAGCAGCTGATGTCCAGTTATTAAGCTGCTCTCCTGTTTAGTTTATATTAAAGAATGGAAGTATTTTTTTAACTGTATTTTTATTAAAATAAAGTAGAAAACAGAGGAAAATATATGCAGCATATGAAAAAGACAGCAGAGATGACCTGTAGCAACCCAAGGCCCAGAAGGGAAAATCACATACTTCAACATCTATTGGCTGAAGTTATTATTAAACGGTAGAATGTCAATCGGTAAAAAATAGGAAGCTAGTCAGAACACAGGATATCAGTAGCTTGAATTAGCAGAAAATCAAATTCAAACATGGGGCATCAGTTTATAAGAAGGGCCATTCAGTCTATGAGCCATCCCCATAGAGAAGAAACTGGAAACAAGGTTAAATCATGATGGACAAGACAAACGCATCACAGACAGAGGAGACCCTAAGGAAGGGACGTATATAGTATTTCTATATCCAAAAAGTGGCTTCCTAGTTGGTATATGACTGCATTTCTTCTGTTGTGTGAAACAGCTATATGCTTTGTTCAATAAGAAATGAATCCCAAAGAGTTCATATGGATTGGAAAAGCCCCATCCTGTTAGGGAAATTACGTTGCTAGTCAAAGGGCAGCTCTTGTATCATCAGCAATTTCCCCTCTCCCTTCCCAAATCTGAAAGGGAAACGGTTAATTTGAGCCTGGAGAACAGAGGTTCACACACATCTATGGAGTGTGCAAAGTGTTCTGTTTATTGTGACTGGCTTTGGCTTTTTAGATCTGGTACAATCAAAGTAAATTCATGGCCCCTTCCCCAGTTATGCACATCCTTCATTACGACATACTTGGTATGTAAACTAGATGGTGCTAAAGATGGACTTCTCACAAGATTATTGGTCAATAGACCAATTGTTCTGCTGATGTAAGATACATTAGCCCAGATGTTTGAAAATTGCACCGAAAGAATTCTGGCACAATTTGCACCACAAATAATTTGGTACGTGATTTACACCACTTTTATTATGTGTTTTAGACAATTTCTAGACATTTCTGCACCTTGTCTGGTAAAAGTGGCGTGTCCCTGGTAAAAGGGGGTATGGCATTGTGTGATTTGGGGAATGGCTTAGTGTGCGCCAAAATTTGTGCGCAGTTAAGACACTTTAGCTACATCTGCCCCAATGATGTAATCCTACATCAGCATAACAGTTTGCTGTTGTAAGATAGAATGTCGTAATGGTTCACAAAATTGCAGACAAGATACATATGGCTACCACTCATAAATATAGAGACATGGTGACTTCCATATTAACCTCATTTAAGGGTTTTGAGATATTCCACATTGACATAAGCAATTTATGATGAGTGCTGAGTGCTACAATTTTTTTTTTCTCTCTCCACACCCCTTCTCCCCCTATGGAGATACATTTGTGTATGTGTATATATCGATGGATAGATATAATCGCAACTTTTCTGTTTTGTCTAAATTGCGCTTAAAAAGGGGTTATCACCGTGCTGTTCCACAGAGCCTGCTCTTCGCGCTAGCTTTAGGCTCCCACTTCAGGCTGTGGTCGGTTTTACAGCAGTAAATGACATTTCAGCCGTGATATTCCTAGCAGAGCATGTTAGATGGACATTGGTGATAGAGGAGTTGTAAAAATGGGGCACAAGACTACAGAGCTCTAAAGGGTTAAAGTGTGTCAGTAAAAAACATAAACTCCTGTGCTGCTGATAAGACACAGCAGGGAGTAACCTCACCATCTGGCCCAGAGCTGCTAGAGCAGAAAGAGATGGTGGGTAACTAGAGAAATCTGTGTACACAAGCAGGAGATAAGAACTGCTATAACTCTGAAAGGCCACACAATCAGAACAGCGATATATTTGGTGATCGTCTTTATTTACCTTTGCCTTCATGGTTAACATGTTTAAGTAACTTTACTTAGGTTTTTCCATGGTGCAACAAGTTAAAATGATCTATGACTGTAATCCGATCTTAATACTGCTAAAGCTTGGTTTCTGTGCTAAGGTGAGGCCGCACAGAGTGGATGTAATTTTCTGATAAATTGGTAATAACTTTACAATTTTGTAGGTTTGCAGCAGTTTTAGCTACAAAACTTTGTGCCCACTAACAATCTGTTCTGACTCCTAATCCAGGACTCTTTGCTTGGGGATATACGTTATGTTTCACAACAGAAACCTTGCATTATGCCAAGTGGGTGATTGCAAAGATGTGGTTGGTGAATAGTGCTCCCTCCTATACTGAATGGCTCACAACTATAAATGCTATATTGCCTCACAGGAAATGGCTTTATAAGCAGAGAAATGGTCCAAATCAATTTGATGGTATTTGGATGCAATCTCAGGCCACAGTCACCTAATTTCCTAGTAATATATTTGATTACCTCCCTGGTTACCTAATAATGTATTAGTTGATCAGTCTGGAGCTGCACTGTTTGGGTAGATGGGAGATGAGAGCTGTAAGCTAACACACTGGTTTCCATTTTGTTTAGGTGGCGTCACCCGGATGACTGTGTCGCTTGTTGTTATTGTATTTGAGCTCACAGGAGGCCTAGAATACATTGTACCATTGATGGCGGCTGTAATGACCAGTAAGTGGGTAGGAGATGCCTTTGGACGTGAAGGCATCTATGAAGCTCACATACGGCTCAATGGATATCCCTTTTTTGGATGCTAAAGAGGAGTTCACGCTCACAACACTGGCTCGTGATGTGATGAGGCCGAGGAGAAGTGACCCCCCACTGGCAGTTCTCACACAAGATAACATGACTGTCGATGACATTGAAAGCTTGATCAATGAGACTAGCTACAATGGTTTCCCTGTCATCATGTCTAAAGAATCACAACGGCTTGTTGGGTTCGCTTTAAGAAGAGATTTAACACTAGCAATAGGTAAGTAGCAGTTTATTGTTAGGACTTTATGAGCGTTAGACCCTGTTCATACATCCTGGATTTTCCTGATCTCAAATCTGATGACAATCTGCATTACACAACCCCTTTCACATGAAAAGGAAAACTTATGTGTGGATTTTCACCACAGTGGGAAAAAATCATCATGGAAATAAGAAGCATGTTACTTAGTCCCATAGATTCTGCAAGAAAAACCAGAGGATTAGCCCCATTAACAAGAGACGGTAACAGGGCTGATCCTTGTGCAGATGTGTGCTGTTTCAAACTGAATCTGCAGCAGAGGGTCAGCCTCATATTTGTGCTGCAGAAATGCATGCCATGCTTTTGAAAAAGAAAAACAAATACACAATGTCCTTATCTCCAGCATATTTGTGCATTTTTGTCCCCCATTGAAGTTCTGGCTTCTAGACTTTAAAGGGGTTTTGCCAGGAAGTGAGTTCATTACCTCCTTATCAGCTCAGGGGAGAATATAAACAAATCATGCTGAGTCATGAACAGCTGCAGGGGTGAGAGGGTGCGCAGAGAGTGAGGAATAAGGGTGCGTCTCAAAAGGTTACTTTTAATAACATTACAACAGTGGATTCTCTATACAGCAGAAAGCCTCATACACTGCACTTCCTCCCCAGCCCCTTGAAATCTCATTCATGTTCCCTGTCATCAGATAAGAAGTACAAACACCCAAGCATGGCCAGATCAGCTCCTCTGGTCCTGTCTAATGTAAACTTTCAGATAACTAAGGGGGACTGAGCAATGCTGTAGCTCTCACAGGCTTCAGTTTTTGTAATCACATATATTTAGAAAAGTGAATAAATACCCATTTTGGAGGTTCCCACGTCAACATTACATCGTGGCAAAACCCCTTTAAGTATTTGAGGTTTTTAGAGGGAGCAGCTGAGCAGATTGCTGTATTGTAACAAGGGGAAAGGTTTAGTGGAACTTGTTTTATTCTGTTAAATCCTTGCTTATTGTAGGTTAAAGAGTCCAGTAGGCGGTCTTATCAGTGATTGCCATCTCTGTATCCACACTTATACAAGGAAGGCTGTCAATCACTGGACTCCTTAACCCAGAATAAGCAGGGATTTAATTGAATAAACTGCAAGTTTTATTAAATCTTTCCCCTCAGATCTATATACCAATCTGCCCAGCTCTTTCTGCTCTATAACCCGCTACAAGCAGATCAGATGGTATTTTCAATGTGATCAACTCCTTTTAAGGGAAACTAAAGCAATAGGCTACATGCAAGATGTAGAAAAGACAATGGGGCACTTTTAGGCTATGTTCACACGGCTTAATTGCGGGACGTATTTCGCCCCGCAATTACGCCGGGAGCAGGGGGCCGGCAGCCCGCCGGCTCCATAGACATGCATTATTCTCGGCGTGTATACTCCTTAAATAATTGACATGTCACTTCTCTCCCCGCTCGCCGTATTGTGCGAGCAGGGAGAGGAGACGTAATCCATAGTTCTCTATGAGAACCCTGGATTACTCTAATGACTGGAACGTATTTCAGCCCGTAATTCACGCAGTACGCCACAAATCACGGGCTGAAATCCGTCCCAGAATAAGCAATGTGAACATAGCCTTAGTATGGTAATTGTGCCAGAATTCATGCTTTACTCCACATTTATTATGTGTTTTAGACAGTTTCTAGACGCTTCTGCACATCGTCTGACAAAATGGGCATGGCTTTGTAGAAAGGGTGCGCAGCTTGGCCTGTGACGCCATGCGGCAAAAAAAGTGCCAACATTTTGACACAGTGGCATAAAATTAGCCAACTAACAGGAGGTGTAAAGACCGTTTAACCTGCACCAGATGTCTCAACATTGATAAATGTGGCTCATTGTAAGACGGTCTAGTCTAAGCTTACACTGTCTTAAGTGTGAGACAGAACTGATAAATCTGCCCCAATCTGTTGTGTGTACTGAGCCATTTTATTCTGGAGAGAGGAGTTTAGTTAAGAGTTACCATTTTGCACTTTCTAGAAAATGCAAGAAAGAAGCAGGAAGGTATTGTTGGAAGCTCCCGTGTTTGCTTTGCCCAGCACACCCCGTCCCTTCCTGCAGAGAGCCCCCGACCCCTTAAACTGCGAAGCATTCTTGACATGAGCCCTTTTACAGTGACAGACCACACCCCAATGGAGATTGTGGTGGATATTTTCCGAAAGCTGGGACTGAGGCAGTGCCTTGTCACACACAACGGGTGAGTGTCTGAGCATGTTTCCTTTGCTCTAATCTGGGGTAATAAACTGCTTTACCGGCTATTTTTTTCCATAAAGGGAATTGTTCAATAGACAGACCCACTAATAAAAGCATCTATTACACTCTGCACTGGGTCTTAGGCATTTTATATGTGCTCTTTTAATAAATAGTGGCAGATTGACTTTAATGTAGTTTATATAAATGTAAAGCCACAGAACACGATCAATCTGCTCGGCCATTTCTGCTCTCTAACGCGGCACGGAATTCTAGTCGGTTTTTGACATGGATTTGGATTTTCAAAGCCATGAAAAACCTACTGTAAGACCGTCCCCATAGACCTCAATAGGAAATCTGAGTTGTAGTTCATTGTTTTTGGATGTTTTTCAATTGTTTTTTGCAACATAAAGCGTTATTGAGTTTTTGGACACTCTATGCTGCAAAAAAATGTTTGAAGAACCAAATCCAAAAAACATTGAGTTAAACATTCTCAGGTTTTTGTGTAAAATACTATTGAAATACTTGTCGGACACTGAGGTGGTAGGATTCAGAATCCGCCAAGTGTTTTGTCCTTTGTCATGTGGACACAGCCGAACATGTTGCCAGCAGATCAGACTCCCTTTAAGACATGCTGTACTTTACTGCTTAAAGAGAACCTGTCACATAGATTATGCCTCCCTTGCTGAGGACAACACAAGCTAGTGTCAGACCTGCTGTTTCCAGCGCTGTGTCCCTTATTCTGTAAGATGTTGTAGTTTTCGTGTATTTAATGCTCAAATCTGCATTTTTCAGCCAGAAAAGTCATTCAAAGGGTCCGTTTTTTCGAACCCCGCCCACCTGAGGCTAGCCCCGCCCACCTCAACTAATAAACCAATTATTTTGAATAGGTAGAAACATGTGAATAACTGTCAGTGGGCGGGGCTAGCCTTTGGTGGGTGGAGTTAACACCTGCTCATGAATAAGATTTGAGGGGTAAATGCTCCAAAACTGCGGCATCTTACAGAATAAGGGGCACAGTGCTGGGAACAGCAGGTCTGACATTAGCTTGTGCTGCCCTCAGCAAGGGGGGCACAACCTATGTGACAGGTTCCCTTTAAAGGGTTTGCTGATTTCATTATAGTGTGGTTTACAAGAACATTACAATCCACTGCAGACATCTATGATCATACAATTTTGCTAGAATTTAAAGGAGTTGTTCACCTTGTCCACCTTCCCTTTTTTAAGTGAGCGTATGGTTCTGAGTCTGTAACAAAACCTACTCACCTCTGTATTGATGTTTGTTCCAACGATGCAGCTACAGGTTGTCTCCCCTGGTCTTGTGTGGTTTTATGGCTCGTGACTAGTGCGCCCCGCAGCCTCTGACTGTCGTGTGACATTGCCCACTGTCACCTCCATGACTATTACAGCCAGTCAGAGGCTGCAGTGCGCAGAAGCCCCGGCGCCGGGATCAGCAGCTGGAATAAATGTCAGTACAGAGGTATGGGTTGTTTTTTTTTCTTACAGGCTCAGCACCATACTCTTACCTCAAGCAAACAAAGGTCTTGACCATGTTGAGGAATTGAAGCATGAACTATTTGTTACACATTTATTCAAGCTTTAGTTCTATAAAATCAGAAGAAAATAAAATAAATTCCATTGATGGGGTAAATTTGTATGGTGTTTACTCTGATTCTAATAGAAGGAGCCTGGCCCCTGCCGCCACATAACATTAGGGTGCATGCACACTTGTGTTTGGTATGAAATAGAGAACAGAACCTCCTCCCCTAGATATGGATCCATTTCTAAACTCCTGAATGCAAGTGTGCATGCAGCCCTATTGTGAGGACTTCTAGCCCTGGAACTTGCTAGAGGATGACATGTAGGAAGATTTGAGCAGATGTCTGCTGCTTTGGGCCTGTAGCGTTCGCATTGTGGCCCATTACTAATGGCTTGCTGTCTCTGCATCGTTACATGCCCTGTTCTCTTGATCTAATCCAGTAACAGCCTTGGTATCTTCTAGCCATGCATGAATTCTTGGTATACTATCACAATATTTCCTGTTCTAATGGGTGACTTTCGAGTATTAGTCATTTATTGGGGTGCAGTCTTTAGGTCACTCGATAAGACTACTGACGGGGACTACTGTGATGGGAATGTAGTACAGGTGCGGCCTTGTGGGCTGGAAGAACACGGAGAAAAAAACATGGTAAAATGAGTTGCGAGTTTACACACCACTAAAATGATGACCGATTATTCTCTTTGTTTTTGCTTATGATCCATTTATATTTTAGGTATAACTTTCATTTATTTGTCCATTGTAAATAATTCTCCCAGAGAGAATCAAGACTCCTAATTATTTGCACTTATGACCAGATACATACATATCATATGTGTTCTGTGCCAGGGTTAGCGGCACTATAGGTTTCATCTCCATGTTTATGCTGTTGTTGAATAGGCCCAGACATTTTTCATTTGTTGTTTTCTGGGCAATTGATATTAATTATATCTGTTCTCTGCTGGCATAATTCTGCTGTTACACAGTTGAGTTACATTATTATGACCACCAGCTAATATGCAGCATGGACACATCTGGTAGCCCCCTGGTTCATTTTTGTGGATAACTTTTCCATTGTGGATTTAGTCCACCCTCGTGCACTTTTTTGTAGTTGATGTTCACCTTTCACATCAGCGGTGCCACTTGTCCACTCACCATACACTTTCAACATAAGCCCACAAACAGTTCACAGACCGCACAGTTTCAGATATCCTGCCACCCTTGGCCCACAAGCCAATATCATTCCTTTTTGTAACTTGGATTAATTGCCCATTCTACCCTTGGCCACAAAGAAAAATGTGTGTGCAGGCAGCCGATCACACATCTTATATACCCACCAAGCCAGCACACAACACATGACTTCCTGTATAGCTACAAGATGTTGAAAGTAGGACGTGGTCTTAATAATATTACTTAACTGTGTAAATCACTGGAACGGTCATAAAAGCTAAAACAAAACTATTACAGATGCCAATAAAACCATAAGACAACCACCATTTTTGTGGCTAAAATAACCCAATACTGCGTTCATAAAAACGGGAAGCATTAGGTAACCACATTTCATCAGGCAAACATTTAGGGATGTATTTTTCGTACCTATAGAAATTGAAGAATTCAGGGGATTAGTAAAATGGGCATATTATTTGTGCCGCCCTTATGTATGTTGTGGAGGAGTATACACATGATCGGTGACATCTGCTGGCTGGCTGAAGAATTTATAGTCTTTTTGATACATAGAGCTAACACCTGTTGGAGAAGTGGGGGGCACATGCCCGGTGGTGATACACCACTCACATGTGCTGTTTTGTATGATACTCACTGAGCACTGGTGGAACACTGTGTAAGGTGGCCATGTATAGGATACATGTATGCCTGAAAGGGTGTGCCAGGTGCCAGTTTTTATTGTTTGGGTCTATTTGTTTGAGACTTTATGGCTATCTTCTTCTAATATTGAGAAGTGTGTGCTCTGCCTCCATAGCTTAAAGGGAATGTGTCCTCAAAAAATGATTTATTGTTTAACTCACATTTTTATGTTAAACACATTTTTTAGGAATTTTTGGTTATTTTTTTTTTTAATTTTCCATATCACTTCCAGTATTTTTTTAATAATTCTTAAATCCTGCAGTTTTCACTTTGGCCACTAAGCCTAATAATCGTCTGACACTTCCTGTTCTGTTTAGAGAGCTTTTCAGCAGTGTGCTCATTATTAGTAAAAGCAGGGTCACACTGAAAGGAGACACCATTGTGTACAGATAACACAGAATCCACCAGTCACAAGAGGAGATGTCACAGCTCCCCTCCCCTCCCTTCACAGTGAAAACTCTCCTATACAAGTCTATGGGACAGAATCTGTCTTAAGAATCCTATGTGCATGAAGCTGCTGTAAAGCATCTCTCTGACTGCTGTTAAAGAAGTGCAAGCAAGAATGTCTTCCCCACAATCGTATATAGACGGACGAATAGAGAAATCTACAATCAGGAAATAAAAACGACTGAGAGGAAAAGAATATGGATCAGGGGCTTGATTTAATAATGAAAAAAAAAAAATTGGCGACAGATTCCCTTTAACCCTGAACCACAGCTAGTAACATACTGGGAAACCTGTTGTGAGGGATTTTGAGGATTTCGAGGCTACATTAGGGACATCTTCCATAGAGTGGTTCTCACACTCTGCTTTGGACACTGTGGATAACTATTTGCGTATTTGCACTGGACCCCAAGTTACATCAGAAGAAGATCCCTGCAACAAGAATTTCTCGGGTCACGTGAGTTATTACTGGTTTCTATCTTGTATGATCTCTTAGTCCAAAGTGTCTGATTGAATGAATTTCTCTAGGTATGTAGAAAAGATCTCCCTCAATCTGTGCCGGACTAGTTCTGGCTACCTGATGCTTCCCATTTTTTCTTTGTTTTTGGCTGTGGTTTTGTTGGCATTAGTTTTAGTTTTCAAGACAATGTCAGTGCTATATTGACATATGGGGCTAAATATTTCTGGATTTCTTTCAGTGATTCTCATCACTCTGCGTTTTTTTTTTTCGTCTTTCTAATTTCACATACTGCCAGATAAATCCAGAACGTCCCTTTATTCTAAGACCACGCTAGGTAGTGAATATGCCTGCCAAATCTTCACCTGTACCGTACATACACTTGTGTGCCTTAGTTGTCTCACCCTTGATCACAACACCTATTATAGATACAGAGAACTGTTTAGGTGTCCACAAGGAAATAGACTTTCCATGTTGCCCATAGCAACCAATCAGAGCAGCCCTTGCACTTCATCCATAGCGCTCTGGAAAAATGAAAGGGGCGCTCTGATTGGTTGCTATGGACAACAAGGAAAGTCATACACCTAGACCATTTTCATACATCAGGCCCAGAAGTTATTGAAGTGATGTTCCCACAAAGAAACATGCGGTAACAAGTCGTCACATAGCTACGAGCTGACCGTGATAGGCGATGTTCACACGGTTTATTCACGCCGTAATTGCGGGACGGATTTCGCCCGCAATGGGGGGGTGGGGGACAGCTCGCCGGCCCCATAGACATTCATTATCCATGGCGCGTATCCTTCTCTCCTGTGGATTACGGTAATGACAGGGACGGATTTCAGCCGTATTTGCGTGCAGTATGGCGCGCAATACGGACTGAAATCCATCCCCAAATCAGCCGTGTGAACATAGCCTTATTAAAATAAGGAGGGCGGTGTCTGTGGCTATCCTCCCTAATCATTTTTATGGGTGCTCTAGATATAGCTCAGCACATTCACTCAGCTATATTCAGAAATCTCTGAGAAAAGAATGAAGAGAACATCCAAATGCGCCGCCCTCCTTATTATGGTGCAGTCGGCTCTTAGCTATGAGCCGACCTGCTGCCGGGTGTTTCTTCATGGGAGCACAACCCCTTCATGCCGAGGGGCACAGCTGGTTTATTTTATCAAGTGCATGATTTTGTATTTCTTTGACTGTGAATGTATTCTTTGAGCAGGCCGCTAGTTGGATGTCAGCCATTCCACTCATTACCCCATAACATTGCCATTATTTTATGTTGCTTCATTCTTTTTGTTTTCTCCATTTGTAGTTCCAACTCAGTTATTAGCATAATAATCTGTTTCAGGATTGTCTTGGGGATCATCACAAAGAAGAACATATTAGAGCATCTCGAGCAACTAAAGCAGCACGTCGAACCCTTGGTGATTAGCCAAAGCACCCGTAACTTGTAGTCACTTCTTAAAAGGCAGGAAGCATGAAATTTGTCAACTGTTCACACACCTCACCAGGTCAACTGAAAAGCACATTGCTCCAGCTGATAGCGGCCACTGCACTGCTGACTGTCTGGGCTAAAAGTCACTACTGCAGGGAGGGGAGACATCTGCTCAGCATTTCCTAATCTCTGGGACTTATGATTAGCAAAACAACTTAGTAAGCACCAGCTCTGTACCAGCCGCCATCATACGACTTGATTCTAAAAACCCTTGTATTGTGGGACCTATAAATGGTCATCATTTCTTTGTTGCTTAGCTGGACTATGACAGCAAGTATTTTTACCATTAGATTTTTTTCTTCGTATTATGTGCACTTGCAGAGGTGAGACACTTTTTTTTTTTTCCTTCTAGCATGGTGCCTTGTGTATTCTATACATAGGATCCTAGGTAATCCGAAATTGTATCCCAGAGGTCTTCACTGCTAGGACTAGATATCAGTTACAGCTTCGAAATGCTATGACTGTTTTAATATTGCGCTGTTTACACCCTTGTACTTGTGTATGAAGTGTTATCTATATTTAGCCATGTATTTTGTACTAGACCAGCTACAGGGAAGATAACTTTTGTTACTTGAGGGGTGACAGGTCTAGGCCGCAGGATTTCGATTTGCTTACCTAATTCATGTTTCCCTACACAAAGGCAAAAGGTAATGCTAGAGATGGCATCAAATTTCTTTTATGACATATGACCCAGATACTTCTCCTTAGTGTGCAGATAGGTTCACACAGGGCAATGTGCTGTGGATTTGCTCTCCAAATCATGCAGATATTGTATTAGCTTTTTCTGTCTACTTTGAAAAGAAGAAAGGAAAAAAGTCACTGGGCTTAAAGTCTATGGCTGCAGATTTTGTTAGTAATCTGCAACAAAAAATTTTGCAATACATTTCATTGTAGATTTCAAATTTCCCCATTGAAGTCAGTAATGAAAATCTGCAACACAATAAGATTTTTCCAAATCTCATCCACTTTGCAAGTACTGTAATATCTAAATCCGGATGGAAAATCTGCATTGTATCCAGCCTATACAGAAGGACTACCACCCAAACACGCATCTAACAATGAACAGTGTGATTTTACACTGCTCGCAATGTAAAACCCGTATTGGCGTTCACATGATTTATCGCTGATGCGTGTTTACGTTGCATCTTTTGGATCCATTCCAAGAATTGACATGTCAATTCTTGGTCCGAAAGACAGAGCAGGAGCCCTATTATAAACTATAGGGTGCGATCCTGCTGCATCCAACACAGATCCAAACACGCAGCTGCATGTTGGATACTGGTGGGATCCGAGCGACGCTACATTTCTGGATGCGGTTTTCCGATCCAACATGGATCCCAAATCGTATCCAAAAACGCCGTTTGAACATACCCTTACACTTTCACCACAACAGTTCATAGACTGCACAGTTTCAGAAATACTGCCCCTCTTGGCCCAAAAGCCTGTAATCATCTTTTTTGCAACTCTGATAAATTGACCATAAATTCTACCCATGACCAAACTAAGGAATATGTGTGCAGACAACCTATTGTCTAACTTATATACCCCCCAAGCCAGCTCACCACACATGACTTTGTGCTACCTGCTGCAAACAAGTAGGAAATAATGTGACTCAAGTACTTTGTGTACATGTATGTGTATAGTATTGTGTGTGTGTATGTATTTTTGTGTGTGGGTATGTTCACACAAGGTCCTGTGGCGCGTACAGTACGCGCCGCAGTACATCCTGTGTTTCTGGAGCTTGCGCTGATAAGCCCGTACTCCCAAGGTCTTAGACATGCATTACGCGCTGTGCGACATATCACTTATCTCCCCGCGCGTACAATACGATTGTATTGTACGACCGGGAGAGGAGGCATAATCCATAGTTCTCTATGAGAACTCTGGATTACTGTAATTATGGTGCACATTTCCCCACGTATTAAGCGCAGTATGCCGTGAAATGCGCCCCAAAATAAGCTATGTGAACATACCCTAGGGCTATGTTCACACGGCTTATCCACGGCGTAATTGCGGGGACGGATCGCCGTAATGTGCTCAGGAGCGGGGGCGAGAGGGCCAGCAGCTCGCTGGCCTCATAGACATTCATTATTCACGCCGCGTATCCCGCCATGATAATTGACATGTCACTTCTCTCCCCGCTCGCCGTTTTGTGCGAGCGGGGAGAGGAGCCGGAATCCATAGTTCTCAGAACTGTGGATTACTGTAATGACTGGGACGTATTTCAGCCGTTTTTCACGCAGTACAGCGCGAAATACAGAACGAAATCCGTCCCAAAATAAGCCATGTGAACATAGCCTAAGGCTGTGTCGCCCGTTGTTTTTGAAAATAATAATTCGCCATTTTAATTTGTGTGGGGTTTTTTTTTTTTTTTTTTTTTTAGAAAGAGGAGGAGATTGTTTTGGGTTTCCCCTGCCTTTTTATGAGGGGTGGGGAGGAGGCTTTGGGTGTGTATCCAGTCAACCACCCTCTCCTCCTAACATTTTTCCTCACTTTGGGTGTTGGTGTATTTAATGGGTCTTTTTTTTTTTTCATTTTATTTTTTTGTTTTGTTTCATTTCTGTTGTGTTTTTTTTTTTTTTTTTTTTTAAATGCATTTGCAATTGTGTTGATTTTTTTTTTTAACTTTGTGGCATTTTTTCATATAAATCATGTTATTCAAAAGAATCATGGAATCCTATAATCCTTGAATCAATTTGTTGAGGGGAATAGCCCAACAAAAACATGCCAGCAAAAACACTTAAAGGGATTTTCCGACAGTAGAAATTGCTTGTTCGTCTGTCGGGGCATGATGGAGAATAGAAGAGAAAAATGACTTCCTGGATTTTGATGCTCGGTGATCCTGGATGTAGCTTTGAATGTTCGTAGTTCACGTGACAGGTGCAGCCAATCTCATGAAGCAATATTCATCTGCATGTGACCGCTGTGACCTATGAATGAAAGCTACAGCCTGGATCGACGGCACAACAACATATTTTCCATTATGCCCTGACAAACTAATGAGCATATTCTACTGTCAGAACACTCATTTAAACACATTATGCATTTTTTCATGTGCTTCTACAAAATAGTATTAAAACAGAAAAATTGCATGAATAAAGTGTGTGTGTGTGTTTGTAGGACGCATAAGGAGGTTGTTTGGCCACCCAATCCTTTTAGAATGGCTCAGATCAGTGTGTAAAAAACCCCACTGCTAAAAGTAATGGCATACACCCTCCCCTCCTTCACTTCTCCTGTTCAGACATTTTCTTGTCTGCAGTGATCACAAGTCCATTTTGAGAGGGACAAGGAAGTGGAAGCAGCAGGGCATCTGTAAGATTATCATGACTTATTATTTTAGTCTGTAAAGTCCTTTAATTCGGAGCCTTTAGCGGAAATCCACAAATTCTGTGAAAATATGCAATTTAAACATAATTTAAATGTAAATGAATGCTGCAGATTTGTGTTGTGGACTGTGATGTGGAAATGGCATTGGAATCTATAAAGGAAAGTATTTATGCAACAGAGATTTAACCTATGTTTGTGCTGCGTTTTTATTTCCCCCACTCATAGTGCATGGTATAAATTTCGGCAGCATATTTTTCTGCTATAGATTTTACACCACATTGTCCCTTTTCTCTTTCCGCTATTATGATAAAACACCATGTTAGTAAATTCCAACTGGCATATAAGAGGACATGTAGAATTCATGTCAAGACACTATATTATTGCCAGTGTTCTAGGGTAAGCAAATAGTATTCCTGCAGTCTTGAGTCTTAGAAATGTCATATTTAATAAATTATAATCCTCTGCACCAAAGAAAAATGTCTCGGATGATGGATGGGACGTCAAGAATTTAAAAGGTATATGAGCCCTTTCTTGTGTTAGTTTCTCCTTAACTTAAATTCCCAGTATTGCATAACGTTGCATTGTTAAGCTGACTGCATTAGAGATGGCTTTAGCACCATCATCCCTCACCTCACATGACCTCTGTGCTAATTCCTCGCGTTATACGTGCTAGTTGAAGACTCCTGCTCTCCTCCCTGAAATAATACTTCTAGAATCTTAATTGGTGCCGGAAGCCTAGATCCTTTATGTAGCAAAGCTTTGCTGTAGATCTCCATGTGGATGCACTAAAGACCATTTAGCACCATCCTGTTCTATTACGCTGGTTGCTTTGACTATGTTGCAGCTATAAATCATTCACGCTGCCCAGCTTTAGTGTGTCCTTGCTTTTTGACTTTGATTCTAATACAGAAGAATTTCATGCGTCCTCTCACAAGTGGAAGTACTAACCAGAATAACAAGGGCATCTGCTCAATATGTTCCGCTTTGTGCCGTTATCCTGGTGGAGGTTTTTGCTGATGACAAGAATTTGATTATTTTTTTGCTTAGTGGCAAATAGCCTGCAACCTAAAATCTTGTCTCGACCTTCGAAATTGTGTAAAGTTACATGAAACCCTATTTCAGTGGGTGCTGTTTGTAAGGTTGCTGTGTTCCAATCTGGCCATGACTGAATGCGTTCTTCATACTATAAAATACTTCATACAGGCAGTTTACTTTTTAGCCAGTGACATACAGAATAATTACTTATCTAGCTAAGATTTTGATTTGAGCTTTTCTGAGTGTTACATTTAAGCTCTGTTCACATTGGTGTTTTAAGTGAACCAAACATGTGGTTTATGATGCCCTATGTGAGAGCAGGAAATGATAGCAGGAGAAAAGCTGTACTCTAGGATATAAAGGTTTATATCATTTAGAGTAAGATTTCTGAGTCAAAGCAGAGAAAAGGCCAATAGGATGCATTGGAGGGGTTATTCCACAATAGAAATTATATCCCATTGAACAGATATTGCCAAATACTAAGCTTTGCAATGTATGCAATTATCAAAAATTGAAACCCTTTCTACAACACTCCTACCTACATAGCCTGGTTGATGTAACTTGTATCCCTAGTAGTTATGTCCATCTGATGCTCTCTAATCTGGTCGAGCATGCCCAGTTTGTTCTACCTAGAGCCTCCACACAGCTACGAACCTCCATAGGAGCGTGCCTTACAAGTATATACATAAGGTGGTGAAGTGAAATGTAGTTCTGGTCAGTTGACAAATATTCATATGACCAACATGAAGTCTCACGCACTAACCAGAAGAGTTGATGAATTGAACAGTAGAGGAGTGGGACATATGAGCAAGGACCAAAGGTAATGTCAGGGTTAGTTATCTGTGACATGTATATCATTTAACTAAATGATATGTAATGTTTTGTGTGTGGCCTTTATGATGGAACAACCCCTTTAGGAGACGGTGGAAGTCCTGCTTACCCGGCCCATACATGGTGATTGACCATTTCTCTGTATACAGTAACTATGTATACAGAGAAAACTGTCAATCATTCTATGCAGGTGTGGCAAGTAGTACTTTCTGTTTTAGGATTTTCTCTGCTTTCAATTTTTTTATAGACCTATATATCACAGAGCTCCACTTCTCCCCCTCTGTTATATTCTGCTGTCAAATAAGACCGCATAAACCACCTGATAGGTTTCCTTTGCGCTCCATTTCCTCTGTCAGGCAGAATAGTGTGGAAAGGAAGGGAACAAATGAAACCTCGGGTAATGAGATTTATTCCAAAATGGAGCTTTCCTATTCATCATGAAAACAAAAGCCATGACACCAGTATGAGCAGAGCCTGGTCACTCACATGGGGTGATGTACACTTTGGATTATTCTAGTCATACCTTCACAATGGCGCTAGTACACTGCCTGTTGCTTAATATATACTTCCATTATATCGTCATCTAGTGTAGATAATGGATGACATAATACCTAAAGCAAATAACCTTTACCAAAAATCCTTAACTCTACCAGGATAACGGCCATGTTACTCACCCATTTAATGTTCTCGATCTATAGCTTCTCATTGGTAATTTCTTCATTTTCATGTCTGCACATTCAGGAGGAAATTGAATTAGGACTACTGAGCTGTTTATCACCTGAAATACATGTGATTCTTTACTATCGCCCATATTCCGATTCTCTAGCACTGACCCAGACAGGTATCACAGGCGATAAAGAGCTCAGTCCATCAGGATAAGTATTACTAATACACTGCAAGATGAACACACTGATCATTCTTTAATCCACTTGGAATTTGGCAACGTTTTCTTATGAACAAACCTGCCACATCTATTGGCGAGAATGTAAAGGGCAATTGGTGGTGGTCTAATGTTATGTAACTCACGGATGCGGAAACTTCTCTTTCCTGTCTCTCACTGGTAATCTAGCATCTCTTTCAACACAGATGGTCTTTGCTTCATGTAACTGTACTGTTTCTTTCTTCCCAGACGCCTCCTTGGCATTATAACAAAAAAAGATATCCTCCGTCATATGGCCCAGACGGCAAACCAAGACCCCGCTTCAATAATGTTCAACTGAACGCCATTTATGAAGAAGATGAAGAGGAGGTCAGCTTACTGAAGGACTCTCTGCCCTGATCAAAGAGTTGTATGGCAAACTGGGAAATTGATAAAGGTGTTCTGGTGCGCAACATTTTTGCCTCCCTTCTTGTACAATTCAAGGGAGATGCCTGTCTCGGCAGATCATATGCTGTGAATATGTTGCCAGTACAGGGCAATAAGATATCCTTATTCAGTATAAGGGAGTGGCAGAAAGGGCAAGTCTGAAAGTAAATGGGTACAAGACTCCTTTAGTTAATCCTTTTGTGAGAACTGGGACCCAGAACTGAGCCATCCTCCAAGTCTTGCTGCCCTTTACACTACTCTTTGGGGGAGAAGGTGTTTATGCTGTCAACTGATTACACTTTTTGTACATTCCGGGACAGATTTGGTTTCATCTCACCTCTCTTCCTTCTGACACTCCTCCGTTCTATTTCTTGAGGAGAGCGTTAAAGCAGCAATATCTCATATTGAGATATACTGCAGTTTTCATGAGAAACATCGAATCCCAAAAAAAGTGCCATATAGCGCTTAGCTTGGTACAGAAGTGCTGACACGTGCAGAGGGCAGACGCCTCTTCAGCTAAACAGCTTACAAAAGTGGATGTGTGTATTATTTTATGCTCCGTTCCATGGCGTGAAGTGATTTATGCAATTTTATTTTTGTATGCTGGACCTCTTGAATCCACTCCTGTTTTGCAGTGTTAAAGCCATTGTTAGACCCTGCGGTGGATAGAGCCACTTTGATTACGAGCTGTTCGGACTATTTTAATCCATGTCGGGGAGCCTTTGCACGGTATAACGCTTTCGAAAAATCGTGGAATACCTACCCAAGTCTATTACCCTCTTTAATTCTACTGCAAGCACTAACAACTGTTTATACTGCTCTACCTTCTGTACAGGATAGTAGAAATATGATGTCACAGTGGAAATGTTCATCTGTATTTATATTCTGCTTAATGTTCAATCAGTCATGACCCTTCAGGCAAACGGAGGAAAAACTGGAATCCTAATTGCACTAATTGCACATCTCTTAACCTGTATGGTCATCTACCTTCCCTATAATGAGTCCTTTTATAATGTGCTAGACACTGGACGCTAATTGTACTTGATCTGTTTAATGTAAAAACAAATAGAAGTAATCTTATGTGAATATAAAGTGACAAGAGCAGAGTCCCTGAGACCTTAATGTTTTAGATGAACCTCTCTTTATCCTATTGAATTTAAAATACTTTTTTTAAAATTTTGTTGGACATGCATGAATCCTATTTAAAGCACAGCTACGCCAACCTCCTCCTGGTAATGCTGAGGTCTGAAAACAGTAACATACCTCTAAATAAGCAATAACCTGTGATCGCCAAAGCAAAATTGGTAATCATAGTTAAATGGGAAACTGTGGAGCTACTGCATGCCAAAAAGATGGCTGCTCGTGCTTCACCCCAAGTGTTAATGTACTTGCATTGTTCATCAGTAAGAAGCTAATAGTGCTCAGTCTAATCCCATGAAACCACACGCCACAGAGTTACGGCTTTAGTTGACTCCTTTACAGTGGGATAGAAAAAAGTCATTGAAAAATGAGTTGGTTTTCTGCTGAGGCTGAAGTCTGTTGTCTTAGGCTTTGAGAAGTCCACGTGATTCACCAGAATAGGATTCTTTAGAACCACAACTTAGTTCCAAGGAATGCTGCTAGAATAGTGGCGGTAGCATGGATACAGTTATAGAGGAAGTTACTACTTGGGCATTCGGTTATGATTATATGATCTACATTACAAATCAACTGGAAAACACAAAAGGTGAAGGTGTTCTGTATTGTAGAAAATCCAAATAAACTTACTGGGGAAACTGGACTGTCTTGTGTTGTGTGTTTTATCTACATGCGAACCAGCGTCGTGACCCTTCCATCTGATGAGAACCAGATGAAATATGTTTCCTGAAAATAAGTGCAATCAAAACTGTGGAGACGATGACTGCTGTCAAGTGACTGCTGTCGTCTTCCAAAATACACTAGAAATACACAAGCTGGGATGTCCTCCATATTTTGCCATCATTCGTTTTTATAAGGTCACAAATGATTGAAATACATAACTTTAGAAATACAGATATCATGCAACATTTCCTTAAGATTCTGCTGTATGTTATCTGGTCTAGTTCTGTCCATTTGCTCTGGGTTTTAAAGGGGTTGTGCCACAAAGTGAATTCCTTACCTCATCAGCTCAGGGGAGAATATAAACAAATCATGCTGAGTCATAAACGCTGCAGGGGTGAGAGGGAGGGAGGTGAGCAGAGAGTGAGGAAGAAGGGAGCGTCTCAAAAGTTAACTCATTACAACAGTGGATTCTCTATACAGCAGACAGACTCATACACTGCACTTTCTCCACAGTCCCTTGAAAGCTCATTCATGTTCCCTGTCATCAGATAAGAAGTGTTTCATGCAAGCACGACCAGATCAGCTCCTGGTCGAGTCTAATGTAAACTTTCAGGTAACTAAGGGGGACAGAGCAATGCTGTAGCTTTCACAGGCTTCACTTTTTGTAATCGCATATATTTAGAAAAGTGATTACCCATTTTGGAGGATCCCACGTCAACATTATAGCACGGCAAAACCCCTTTAACTCTGGGCATTAACTCATTCCCAAATTGGTTGATTGTGCCTTTTTATATGGATGACTGGACCAAAGAATACCTAGAAAATATTCCCCAGATCATAATGTTGCCATTGCCAGCTTGTGTTCTTCCAGCAACTGTTGCAGGGTGTTCATTTTAACAGTTCTCACCTGACATGCCAAGATATATCCATTTGATGAAGCAGAAAACATGACTCATTAGGGAAGGCAACCCTTTGTCAATCTGCTGTGAATCAACCTTTTCTGCTGATGCAACTTTGTTAGCAGAGGTGCATTGACCAGAGAGGTGGAAGCCAGACACAGTAGGGTCCACTGCCCTGTTGTTTTAGACCCGTCTGGTAGCCCCAGAGTTCCTTTTGGCAGTGAGCTGCTCCACTGTAGCAGGTTTGTTCATCCCTTGTGCACTTTTGGAGCCGACTCACCTTTCACATCAGTAACAGGTGGTGTTTCACAGTTTCCACATTCTTTATTTCCAATGGTGCTATTTGTCCACTCACAATTACTCTCACCACGGCAGCATGTCAACTGTTCATAAACCGCAGTTTCAGAAATACTGCTACTCTTAGCCCAAAAGCCTGTAATCCTCTTTTTTTGTAACTGATAAATTGCTCCTTCTACCCATGACAGAACTGAGGAATATGTGTGCAGACAGCCTATTACCCACCTTATATACACACCAAGCCAGCTCACCACAAAGGACTTTGTGAGCTACCTGCTGCAAACAAGTAGGAACTAATGTGACTCAAGTACTTGTGTGTGTACATGTATGTATGTGTATATATTGTGTGTATATATATATATATATATACTTTTTCCCATAGTATAATATTAAGATTATATATCCCTGATAGATAAACCATCTTAGGGAGGTCGCCTAATGTAAGACGTACCCCGAAAGTAAGACGTAGCTCGGCCTGATGACGTCACTGCCTGTGCCGGGATGAGCGCGCGGGAGGCCGGAGCAGCGAGGAGGCGGCGCGGCGCGGGAGACGGAGCAGCGGGGAGCCAGGTAAGTGTTTTTCTGCCTACAGCTGGCCCTATACCTGCCTACAGCTGGCCCTATACCTGCCTACAGCTGGCCCTATACCTGTCTACAGCCGGCCCTATACCTGCCTACAGCTGGCCCTATACCTGCCCTATATAAGACATACCCCGAGAGTAAGACATACTGGGACTTTTGGGGGTAAAAAGAATGTAAGACGCTGTCTTACTATCGGGGAAACACGGTATATATATATATATATATATATATATATATATATATATATATATATTATTTATTTATATTCCTCTGCATAGGACCCTTCAAATCCATCTCCTACTCTGGCAGCTGCTCTCATCTCTGATGATTGGTCACCAGTGTTAGAAGCGCCTAGTGCAGGCATGAGACCTGTAAAATAATCCAGCCATTTGTAGCCTGCAATACACACAGGGGGCAAGGGGAGCACATGGTATCATGGGTGTACAGTTGAAACTAGAAGTTTACATACAATATCTGACATGAAATCAGAATCAACCTTTCCGTTTTAGGTCATTTAGGATTACCAAAATTATTTAGATTTGTCCAATGCCAGAATAATGAGAGCGAGAATTGTTTTAAGGCATTTCTATGAAGTCAAAATTTTACATAAAGTGCATTTGTATTTGGTAGCATTGCCCTTAATCTGTATGACTTGGGTCAAATTTTTGGCATATCCTTCCACAAGCTTCTTACAATAGTTAGAAGAAATTTTGGCCCATTCCTCCTGACAGAACTGGTGTAACTGAGCCATGTTTGTAGGTCGCCTTGCTTGCACCTGCCTTTTCAGCTTTGCCCATAAATTTTCAATAGGATTGAGATTAGGGCTTTGTGATGGCCACTAAAAAACATTGACTTGGGTTTCCTTAAGCCACTTTGCAACCAGTTTGGCAGTAGCTTCGGGTCATTGTCCATTTGGAAGACCCATTTTCGCCCAAGCTTTAACTTCCTGTTTGAGGTCTTGAGATGCTGCTTCAGTATTGCCACATAATCTTCTTACCTCATGATGCAATCTATTTTGTGAAATGCACCAGTCCATTCTGCAGCAAAACAAACCCACAACATGATGCTGCCGCCCCCATGTTTCATAACGATGATTATTATGGCCAAACAGTTCAGTTTTAGTTTCGTCAGAACACAGGACATGTTCATTTGTGCATTTGCAAACATTGATCTGGTTTCTTTTGAAGTAATGGCTTCTTCCTGCCAGAGTTTCACTGTGAATAATGACGCAAACTTACCAGCTTCCACCAGCATCTTCATAAGGTCTTTTGCTTTTGTTCTTGGGTTGATATGCACATGTCGGACCAAAGCACGTTCATCTCTAAGACACAGAATCCTTCCCCTTCCTGAACGGTATGATGGCTGGACAGTTCCATCTTCCATCTTGTTTGTACTTCTGTATAATTGTTTGTTCAGATGAACGAGGCAACTTTAGGTATCTGAAAACTGCACCCAAATATGATACAGACTTGTGCAAGTCCACAATTCTTTTCCTGATATCTTGGCTGATTTCTTTAGACTTTCCCATGATGCTGCACATAAAAGCAATGTGTTTCTGGTGAGATTTAAAATATATCCACAGCTGTGTCTCTAATTCAGTTGTTGCCAATAAACCTACCAGAAGCTTCCAAAGACATTACATCATCATATGGGCTGTCCCAAATAGTTTAAAGGCATAGTACTCCTAGTGTATGTAAACTTTTCTCTTTGCAGAAATAAAAATGCCTTAAAAAATTCTAATTTTTCTGGCATTTGTCAAATATAAATTGTTTTGGTAATCCTTATTGACCTAAAACAGGTAAGGTTTATTCTGATTTCATGTCAGATGTTGAGAAATACATGCAGATGTGTCTTAATATAGTGTATGTAAACTTCTGGTTTCAACTGTAGGTGCTACACATTCCAGCAATGTATTGTTTGATCCACCCCTGGTTGCTGAGATCACTGAAGACATTCAGAGCAGTGGTGCACACTGTCCTTAATCACTGACTTAACACCCCTTCCCCCATGGTTTTGGTATAGTGACATAAGGCCAAGAAGAGCACCATTGTTAAAAATGTAACTGGTTAGTAGTACTATATATTCTCTCACGATTATTGTAGATAAGGGAACTCTGGCAAATACTAAAGGGGTTTTCTCACTACAAGGATTAACTTTCAACATGTAGGGAACGGTAAATGAAGCCTTTTTCCATGTATATTGCTTTGTTGAGGATATGAGAGATTTTATCTGCTCTGAGTGCACACAGGTTTCTCTGGTTACCATCCTGCTTTACCCTTCCCTCCCTGCTCTTTGTCTTATCTAAGAACAGGAAGTGACATCACCATAGGTTGACCGGCATCTTGAGAACAGTGTATGTTATCTCTAACAAACAAAGGAGGGTAATTACTTTAGATGGTTTACTTTGAGCTCTGAAGAAATACATCTCCTGCTCTCATTTCACTGCCATTAGAAGAGCTGTGAATACAGAGCTGGTATGCTAATCACTGTTTTAGAACCACTCTAACCAGGAAGAGACAGGATGCACAAATCTGAACCTGCTTTTGGCTCTGTGAAACAACATGGGGAGACAAACCATTTAAAGGGGTTTTGCCATGATCTCATCTCATACCTCCTGTGTCATGCTCTGTGTGCTCAGAAGAGGGCGTGTGAATTGTTTGAATTACATATCATGTGACCCAGCAGGATGACATCACCAGGCCTTTCCTCTCTGTAGTCAAAGAAAGGTCTGTTTATGTAAAGCATTGTGAGTAGCTGAGAGTTAATGTTTTGCCTCCAGGCACAAGGGTCCTAGTTTCAAATCCCTGCAGGAACCAAACCTGTGTTTTTTTTTTTTCTCTTTATCAATGCACAGACCTCATTGAGGTTTCTTTTTTAATTTATTTGCACTGTTTGACTAATTACTAAGGAGTACAGAGGATGGGGAGTAGAGTGACAGCACCTGGGGTTTGAACACTCGGTAGCTTCCTGAGAAAATTGATGTCTGAGCATATGCGACCAGCCCTGGTTGTATCCCCTGGAGACGAGCTGTAAACAATGGATCACTAAAGGAGCAGCTGAAAAAACAACAGTGCAGTATTTTTAATAATAATGAATGGTGAAAATGTTTATTATTTCATTTGCAAGCTTCCCACGTCAATTTTACTTCGTGGCAAAACCCCTTTAAGCTATTATTAAAATGTGAAACATGGTGTTGGCAAGTAGTTAGACTTTAAGAGGTCAAATCCACTGTATTTCTCTGCAGCAGTAAAGAAAATTTGTCTTTTTGGCAGATGAACTAATTGTTCTGATGTTCAAATATGGTGCCAATGCCACTGGTGCTGGTATCTGAGGTTCTGAGTTAAGCAATTGAGTAGAGTTTTCTTGTATTTTTGATGTAAAGAACAGTCTGTATTGCTAGTCTTGCTAAAAATGCTAGGAAGGTTGAGGGACCCTATCGGGGTTAGTAGATCCTGAAAATCCAGTGTAGTTGACATGGCTCCATTAGGCCATAAAAAGTGTGAGCTGCTTTTTTTGGTTTAGAATTGCTGCCACCAGATGTAACTTTGAAGCAGTATCGCTTTTATAGCCAACAGGAGATTTATTAAGACGGGGTTTGCATAGGTATGACTGAAACTTATGTGCCGTACTAATATGTAAAAATAAAATGTAGGCCCACTGTTAGCTAATATGTCATACACAATTACTCTCAGACTTTGACTTTGTATCAATTGGTAAGAATTTTGGCATTGACTGTATAGGGGAAATAGGGTGGTCAGCATTGCAAAATTTTGGTTGTATTCCTTTGGTTGGTTAGCAATTCTGCCATTGTTTTATCAAAGTTCAAATTTTGTGGCAAGAATAATGTTACATTATTCTGTGGGTCAGTTTGATTAAGATGATACAAAATTTATATTACTTTTTTCGTTTTACATTGTTAGCCAATAAAAATAGACTTGCATTACCGCTGGCGTTTACGCCGCTGGTAATTCACATGTCACTCATCTCCCCCCCGCGGCGTATTCGCCGAGCAGGGAGAGGAGACGTAATCCATAGTTCTCTATGAGAACTGTGGATTACCGTAATGACTGGGACGTATTCCAGACGTAATTTGCGCACTCCGGCGCGTAATTACGGACTGAAATACGTCCTATTTTAAGCCACGTGAACATAGCCATAGGGTTTTTTTTTTCCATCAAATGAATTTTTTGTGTTATCTGTATTTTAGGTAGTAAACGATCAATCAGTAACATATTTACTGAATCGCCACTCATGATTAAAGTGTACTTACCGCTTGCAGTGCAGCCTCTGTACTGCCACAGAAGAAAATGCTGAAAAACTACAGTACATTTCAGAATATGTGACAGACTGCAGGAAACAGCTGCATGTTTACCTTTTTAACTAGCTCATATGAGAGCAGCATAAGCTACAGGCCAGGTACCTTTTAAATGACACCAAACCCCAATCACTTACTTTGGTTATTAAAGGGGTTGTCTCACTACAAGGATTGCTTGTTCTGTTAAAGATCTTGCAAAAACAAGTCACTTTGCAATATATGTCCATTAACAGTGTCTTACCTATTCCTAGATCACTCCTCTTGTATGGGCTGCATCAGCTCCTCAGGTCGCTATAGCTACAGACCTGTTCAATCCCTAATGATAGGCTGTCAGCACTGGTTGCTACAGTTACAGACCTGGCTTCTACTGCAGCCGAGTAGAAGTCAGTAAACACACCCATGAATTCAAAGTGAATCCAAGAAAACAGGACTATAGTAAGATGAATCAATGTAGTGAGACAACCCCTTTTAAAGAGATTGTCTCAGTACAGACATTGATGGCATATCGCTGGGATATATCATCAATGTCTGAGAGGTTCAGGCAGGGCTGTGGAGTTGGCAAGCCAAAGCCCCAACTGCGACTCTTTAATTTCCCTGACTCCCTCATACACGTCACATGTTTAAGTGATAACTTTACTGTAGTAAAATGGTAAAATCATGCTGTTTATCACCTTATGACACAATAATGAAGCTATTTAAGTAAAAGACAAGGACAAAATGGTAACAATGTTTAGAACTTTTGACTTTCAGGCTCCATATCTCACCATCCACTCCAGCTTTGTACATAAGACTACCATCATTTTATAGACAATCATCTTACCTATCTTATACATATATTTAGCATCTGCATAGTTCTGCAGATTCTTGTCATGTAACTGCATTGTTACTGTTTAGCTCCTAAAAATCAAAATGTAAATTATTATTTTGTTAGTATTTGGTAAATCCACCTTTGGCTTTCAGCACTGCCTGAATCCTTCTGGGCTCTGGAACAGATTCAAGCATGCCTTGACCAAAATCGGATCCCCAGTTTCTTCTACACATTCCCAATGTTGGTGCAGTTGGATACGAATACAGCTTTTTCTTCAATTTTACCCACAAGTGTTTGATTGGGTTGAGGTCTGGGGACTGTGGAGGCCAATACAGCTACTGTACTTCATTGTCATTGAACCATTCCTTCTCCAACCTTGATGTAAGCTTCGGCTCGTTGTCCTTCTGGAACACTATGTTGTCCTTTTCATACCCATAGTACTCGAGTGTATAAAGTAACTCATCTCGTAGGACACTCGCATACAGCTCAGCATTGAGATCAACATTGATCCTGGTCAAGTATCTTTGCCTGTAAAACAATCCCATATCATCAGGCTTCCTCCACCGAGCTTGACAAGTTCTTCAATTTCTTGATCCATTAGCTCCTTTTGACCCCATCAGAACCAGGTCTATTGACTTTCATCTCATCTCTCCCAGTCACCCATTTCCAATTTTCCATTTTTCGCAAACTCGAGCCGATGCTTCTTATAATGAGATTGAAGTGGCGGCTTCCTCACCTTTTTTCAGGCTATCATTCCAGACCTGTGCAATTCCTGTTGCATGGATGTCTGTGATCTCACTCTTACGAAGCCTACGAGCCTGCTCCACTGCCGCGTCTGTTGCGTTAGAACTGATAGACCTTGTGCTGAGCCGATTTGTTGACCCTGTTATTTCGCCAGGACGTCCACCTCTTGGTTTTTGAATGGATGGACTTCATTTCATATTCTTCCAGCTGTCATGGCCTCACATGATGCAGTTTGTCAATTTTCTTGGCCGAGAGACGCCATCGATGAGCTGGATGATGTGGTTTCTCTTTTCTTGGGAATCTTATTTATGGCTGCTCGAACCAGTGACCTTTCACTTGGGAATCAGCCTAATACACTGAGCTATTAGGAAATGTAAGAACAGGTTGTAATTTGTAGTACACAAGAAGAAAAAGATTGTCCGACCACCTGGAGCAAAACAGTAACAATGCGGTTGCATGACAAGAATCTGCAGAACTAAGCATATGCTAAATAGTTGCAGGTTAAATCTATGTATGAGATAGCTAAGGTGGTTGTCTATAAAATGATGGTAGCCTCATTTTCAACGCTAGAGTGGATGGTGAGAGATGGAGCCTGAAAGTCACAAGTTCAAAACATTGTTAGCCTTTTACTTGTCAGTGTAAAACATATTTATTGGATACGACTATAGAACACAAAAAAAATTGTAAATATGCAAAACATGGCAGGAAGTGGGAAAAAAAAACAGTTTAACAAGAATGTCCTGAATAACATTTGTGGAGTCTATTAATTTGTTCTGAGAAACAGTATCATCTCCATCAGATTCTTCATAGATGACCACACATCTGACCTCACTATTTCAAGGCTAGAGCACGGTCTCTCTACACTGACTTAGGTTGGGGGCAAAGCGGTGACCACAGGGGCAACATCTCTAACAATGTAAGGGTATAAAGTAATTGCCTCAGCCACAGTCAGTGTTGATGAATGGTTGAACTCTTCTACTTTTTGGAAACAAGTAAAAAATTTTGCTGAAATAGGTTAAACCTGTTACCTATGGGAGTGGAATCTTTCCTCCTGTGGCAGCGCTTTGCCTGCTCCATGTCGTCAATTACACTCCTCATAGCGTGAGACTGTAGATATGGGAGCAGTAGCACTGGCAAGACCCAATTCCTCTTGCTCTTGGCACGGTGTCTAACTGTACCAACTAATTATGTATTTTGGGAGTCGGTCCATTTTATAACCAGTCTAGAAAACAATAATTGGTCTGCATATCCGGAAAAAAATTAGCATAAGTGCACACTGGTGTAGCAGCGACATACAAACACAATCCAATAACAGCAGCACTAAAAAAAATTATCAAAAAGTTGGTTTGGGCCCATTTTATAACGACTCCCACTCCATAGCTCTGGCTTCCGGTCCCAAATGGGGACCTGGGAGAGCAGGTCGGGACTCTCTCATAGGTGGTGATACGTGGCCATTATCAGAACTCCCATTCAGGTCTATGGGAGAGTCCCAACCACTTCTCCATTCAGAACACAGAGGTTTCAAGGCTCCTTTAAGAGATTGGCACTGACCTCCCTCCCAATCAGAAATTGATGGCATAGCCTTAGCGATGCCATTTATGTCTGTAGCGAGACAAGTCCTTCAACTTGTATTTTGGTTTTAGATCAGGATTTTGCAGAGATCATGGTAAAAAAAAAATTAAAAAATAAAGCCCCATTCATAAGGATCACCAAGTACCAAAACAGTAACAAACATCTAGCCGAGGATACAAAGAAGGCTGCCACACCAGGCAATTGTAGAAGACATCCCCACAGGCAGGGCCCAGCCCTAGACTTAGGCTGGACCCCGCTGCAATTTAATTCAGAGACCTTCCGACCTTTATTCACATGGCTGATTTTGACACTTTTTCAAGCGTTTCCGTGCACAAAAAGCTTCCATGTCATTTTCATGGTTTCCTACGGAAAACCGCACTGTACCTCACACAGAACGAGGTTTTGACACACATTTTCTAGAGTTTCTATGCAAATACTAGAGCTGAAAAAAGGGACCTCAATTCTTGAGGCATTTTACACAAGGAAAATGCCCTAGCAATCAGTGAAGGGCTTCAAAACCTTGTCCTATGGGTATTTGTATGGGTGTTTCCGAAAGAAAATAGTGTTCTGATGAGGTTTTGATGTGTTTATTTTCCCGCAACCTAATGCAGATCAAGCGTTTTCAGACGAGGATTTGAAGCTGATCCGGACACTGAAAAGGCAGCAGCAGCATCCAAATCAGCCATGTGGACCTACCATTAGGGCACATTCACACGGCATAATTCGGCACAAAAAATTTCAGTGACGAATCAGAATTGTTTCCTTAGAAATGCGGAATTCAAATGAGGAAACACTGAATTTCCAAGGCTGATTTTCGGCTTCCTACCTCAAGTACAATCGCTTACACGTCACATCGAAAATAAAGAGTTAAATCTGCATCATCTGAACAACGATGCTGCTTTTACATAGGAAAATATGGGAGTGGTTTGTTGAACACTTTTTTTTTTTTTTTTTTTACACAAAATCCATCCCCTTCCCCAAAAAGTGCCACATCAGATAAGGCTCTGTCCACATAACGAGTGTTTCAAGTCATAATCTAAGCAGATTTCAATTTGAAATGTTCCTATAAAACCAAACGAACCCCACTGACGTGAATAGAAAATAGTTCTAAAAGTGCGACTTTTCAGCAGTCCGTTTTAAAAACTGATGCACAGTAAGGGGGGGGGGGGAAACCACTTTGAATATGTTCATGCTTTGCTCATATGCCATGCAGGATAAAAAGGTGGAAACTTACTACTGATGGCAATGGGGATGGCTAAATTCCTCATGTTACATGAGCCCAAAACATTTGGATGTGGTTTTTAACGCCAATCCGGGCTTTAAACCATAAACAAATCAGAACATTGACCCTAAATCCACATGAACTAAGCATGTGACATACTCATTGAAAACACGTTGGATAACATTGTTTTCAAGAGCAGGATCTGGCAAGTAACATCCCCTAATAGGGCATTGGCATTCCAAGCAGGTATGCAGCTGTGGCACCATGGCCTCACCTGCAGTAGTAGGCTATGTTGTAAGTGGTCCCTTAGGGCATGTCCCCACTGCACGGGTTTTCGGACGGTTTTTCAGTCCACCTGAAAAACGGCCGAAAATGAGAACGGGGCTCTATAGAAACCCCCTGCAGCAGTTCCCACTGCACGAATTTTCCGCTAGGTGGTTTTGCCACCCGCAAAACATGGTGTAAGCACATTCTTCCGACCGGTTTCCAGATGGAATATGTGCTTCTCAATGTGAAGGGGGAGGGCTTTTCACCACTCATCGCGTGGGGACGGGCACAAAACAGTGCATAAGCGACCGGTATTTGTCACTTGCCATGGAAACGCGCCCTTAGGCCGTGTTCACACGGCTTATTTCGCCACGGCTTGACGCCGTACTCCGCGCCGGATTTGCGCTGCAGTACGGCGCCAATCCGTCGGTGTAATTACGGTAATCCACTGTTCTCATAGAGAACAGTGGATTACATCGCTTCCCCCGCTCGGCGAATCCCCCGGGCGGGGAGAAAGTGACATGCACATTATCCAGGCGCAATACGCGCCGTGGATAATGGCAGTCTATGGGGCCGGTGGGCCGCGCCCCTGCACCGCTCCTTATTCAAGCCGGAGTTGCGAGCCCAATTCGGCTCGCAAATCCGGCGTGAATAAGCCGTGTGAACGGGGCCTTAGGCTATCTTCACACGGCTTAAAACTGGACGTATTTCAGTCCATAATTACGCGCCGGAGTGTGCAAATTACGGGCTGAAAACGTCCCAGTCATTACGGTAATCCACAGTTCTCATAGAGAACTATGGATTATGTCTCCTCTCAAATACGCCGCTGGTAATGAATGTCTATGGACCGGCGAGGTGCTGGCCCCCCGCTCCCGCCCACACGGCGTAATTACGGGCCGTAATTATGCCCTGCAAATACACCGTGTGAACCTAGCCTAACTTCACTGTCAGCCTGACTGCCTTTTTTTCTCCATATTATTTGAGTTAAAGCAGCGGGGTATTGTAAATGCAACTTCCTCGCTATTTGCCTGAATCCTCCTAGAAACTATTTCTAAACACTTTCACGGTGTCAAAAAAAAAAAAAATGAACAAAAGGCACAACACATGATATTATGTTTAATGCAACTCCCGGAGCACATTCACAGTAGTCTTGATGCCTCACTTGTACATCAGTATTTTAGTCTGTCTGGCTGCTATGTATCACCTTACAGAAGCGGAAAATAGCATTTGGAACAAAATACATCAGGGATCTGTTCTGCCGGCTTAAGCTCCAACCACTCCTGAGTTATCACCTTAGGTTAGGTTGAGTAAATCAATTATTGTACCAACTCACAAAATGCAGGTAACATGTTATTTGTAATGCACAGCCCAAAATTTTAGACACATATCAATGGTGAAACTACCACCTTCCTAAAGGAAGAGCTCTATTAATAAATGTTATTTTACCTTGGTCATGAGATGATTTTATCTGCTTTGAGTGCATACATGTTTCTAAGGTTCCCTGTCCATATCTCTCTTCCTGATTAGAGCGCAGAGAGTGACGTCACCATGGACAGAGCTCAGTCCCCAGCAAGGTTTTTATCTCTTAGAGAAAGTTAAGCAATTGGTTTAACTCCTTGGAGCACTTGCTTACTGAAGATTACATCTCTTGCACTTGTGTCTTTGTAATGTCTCAGCTAGTTACACGGGAGCTAAATATGCTAATCACTGCTAAAGAACAACCCACATCCCGGCAAAGGTAGAGGGAGTGTAAAGGTGCCTGTGACTCCGTGAAACAGCATGGTGAGAAAACCCCTTTATGGTTATGTCTACACGACCATGGACAAAAAACGAAATCCTAAAAATGTTCATAAAATGGAGTTTTTGGCCACTACCTGTCAAAACCTGCTGTAAAAACAGCATTTTTTGCAGAAATGCAGAGCATTGTAATTACTATGGATTTCTGTAAAAAAAAAGTGCCAAAAACGTTTTACATAGACTCCCAATAGTAAATTTTCTGCCGTTTTTTTTTTTGCAACATGTTTCAAGCAGCCAGCAAATAAAATTAGCAAAAAACAAAAAAAAAAAAAAAAAAAAAAAAGGGTTATGTGGAGACAGAACGTTTTTACTATACAAGTTTATGGGACAATTTTTCAGTAGTTTTTCAGCATTTATATAAAACAAAAATTCCAAATGCTTTTCAGTCCTTTTTCAGCGTTTTTAGAAAATTGTGGGGTTTTTTTTGTCATTTCAGGCCCCTAAAAATTGGAATAAAAGTGATCACAATAGTAACATCTATCCCAAAATGATACCAATAAAAAGTACACTTCAAAGTGGCTCTGTGCCAGATTTCAAAAATCTATATATTTTTTTTTTTTCTTTTACAGTATTATAGCAGAATGCACACCCTACATATTTGGTATTGCCAGAATCGTATGAACCCACAGAACACATCATTTATACCGAATATATAAGAGGGAAAGTCGTATAAAAAATTTTTTAAAATTGCGGTTTCCCAGTACATTCTACAGTAGGTCAATGACACCATTAGAAAGTACATCATCTTCCACAAAATAAAAGTCCTCATAGGTCTATGTAGATAGAAAAAGTTTTGGCTCTTAGAAGGCAAGGAGTCAAAAAAAAAAAAAAATCTAGGCACCTAGTTAAGCCTGGAATCCCTGCATAATTCCACCTCAGTCTCACATCAGAATGGCACTGGATCGTTGCACTGTCTTATTGATTGCAGACACAAAACAAATTTTATTACAAAACTATCTTTATAGCATAATGCATGAGAACAGTAAGAACAAATATGTAACATAGTAAACGGTCTGTGCTCTGGATTATGTCTCTAGCTGGTTGACATGCTCTCTGCTTCGGTTTGCCAGGTGAGATTCAATTATTTCTGCAAATAAATCCCGTTTTAGAAGCTTGTATGCAAGTGGCAAAAGTTGGCCAGCAACTTTGTGAAAGTACTGCAAAACAAAAACAGAAGAAAATATTAAATGCCCCATGTCAAACCATTTTTCACAGTGTGGCAAAAGCCTAGAAATGGTCTTTTAATATAGTTTTGAATAGAACAGCACATTTAAAAAGTAGCACTCCGTTTTCAGATCTATATTAATTGTTACAGAACTGCAAAGCTATCCCAACTTCCTTTAACCCCTCACTACTGCAGCCAGTTTTGGCCTTCCTGACAGAGCCCAATTTTGTAAATCTGACATGTGCCACTTTATGCGAAAATAACTTTTTGATACTTTTACCTATCCATGTGATTCAGAGACTTTTCTCGTGACACACTGCTTTAATTTAGTAAGAAATTTTGGTCCAAACAATACATGTGTGAAAAAGATCAAAAATCTTGAAAAATTAGGCATTTTCAAACTTCAAAAATTTCTGCGTGTAAAACAGATTGTTATTCCACTCAAAATAGATTATAAACTAGCATCTACTATATGTCCACTGTAGGTTGGCATTTTTTAAATTAATTTTTCAGTCACTTTTCACATTTTCAAGAAAATTTGCAATATACACCTTTTTAGGGACCAGTCCAGTTCTGACGTGGCTTTAGGTGGCCTATATGTTAAATACCCACATAAATGGCTCCAAGAAACTACACCCCTTAAAGTATTTATAACATCATTTAGGAAGTTTGTTAACCCTGTAGGTATTTCACAGAAATGAAAGCACAGTGGAAGTAAAATTAACAAATTTCCCCTTTTTTTGCAGATTTTCAGTTTTTATCCATTATTCACAGGAACACAGTAGATGTGACTAGGGAAATGTGATTGAGTGTGTTGGCAGGTGCAATTAATACAGATGAGTGCAGAGTAGGAGGGCTTCTTAACCCCTTAAGCCGAATGCCTGAAAAGTAGTTAATGACCAGAACATTTTTTTAGTTTTTGCCTCCTTGCATTTCAACAGTTGTAATTTTTTCAATGACTCAGTTGTATGAGGCCTCGTTTTATTTGAGACAAGTTGTACTTTATGGGGGAATAGTTTAAAGGAGTTGTCTCCCTACAGAGTTTCAAAGGATGCATGAATGAAATACTCTGCCACTTCCTGGTTCAGACTGACTAATTTGCATAGAGCTTGTACAGCTCCATGCTGTGCTGTGCTTTCAGTTGCTAATTAGATCAGATTAGCTTCTCAAACTACTAACAGGACTTCTTATCTGATCCCTCAAACAAAAGCCCTAATTACAGTTCTGTTTATTTTACATAAATCAAGCTTTTTACTGCCCAGCAGCACAGACACTGCCTCCACCAGTGTGATGATGTCACTCACTGCTATCTCATAGAACAAACAGCAGGGGGAGAATTGTTTACAGGTCAGTTACTGAGGGAACTGAAATAGCCAGGGAGGTCATAAATTCACTTGTATCTCCTTAGGGAAAACAGAGGAACAAAGCAATATATTTGGAAAATGTCTTTATTTTGTGTTCCCTACAATTTGAAAGCTATTCTTTGTAGCGAGACAACCCCTTTAAGTTCGCTTAAAAATAATTGCAGAATTTTTATTTAATTTTTTTTTTGTTTTTTTGTTTTAATTTTTTTTTACACCATTCACATTTCACACTTAATGTGTTAGATTAATTCTACAGGTTATTATGGTCGTGTGGATACCTAATATGTATAAGGTTTTTTTTGTGTGTAATATATGCACAACTATTTATTAAATATATATTTTTTTTATTATTCATTTGTTTCTACACTTTGTGTTTTTTGTTTTTTTTTTAAATCCCATGAAGGGAGAACTGTTTTTCTTTTTTTTTTTAAACACACTTCATAATGTATTAGCATATTCATATATGCTATTACATTATAATCTGTGTCAGTCTGACACAGGCAGTGATCAGGACAGCACACAGTCTGCCCTGGTCACTGGCTTCATACACAGACAGCTCTGGGGCCACACTAGGTGCCCAAGGCTGACTGCAGCCGTTCCCTGAGCTCTGTCGGGTCACCGGGCGTTCAGATCACCCGACAGAGCAGGGGAAACCCTTTGATTGCGCTGCGGTGACGATCCGCGGCAATCAAAGAGTTAAAGCACCGGGTTGCGGAGGTCTCCTCTGCTCCCCGGTGCTTGCATGGGATGCTCTGGGATCAGGGCTGTGTAGTACAGCCTCGATCTCAGCACAGCTGCCGCGCCCGGGCGCCGCAAACCCAGATGTCTGCAGCGACGTCTTAGGACGTCGCTGCTGACAACGACCCGCACCAGCCAACGTCAAAAGTCAGCTGGCGATCGTTAAGGAGTTAAAGAAAAACTAACGTGTGTGAAAGCCAGAATTCTTGCTGGTTGCTAGCTGATCAAATACTTATTTCATGCAATTTAATTTAAAAGTCATACAATGCGCACTTGAAATAAACCTTCAAAATTGCCAGTGTAACAAATATTAAAATTTTCATGTTTGTATACACACACATCTAATAGTCTAATTGATAATTCATGTCATAAAAGAATTGAATAAAAGGTCTAGCCATTGACAAAGCAACCATGTGAACACTATACATACAAAATCTCTCTGATCATACCTTTTAGTTGTATTCTCAATACTGCTGTAGGATCAGCTTCTACCTGCCTCTCACGATGCTATGGCTGTAGAGCTACTAGCTACGGAAGTAAACTGTTTTAAGAGCATGAAGAACATCCTGAATACTAAACGATACTGTGGTCTAGTTTCCATTTTTATTTTCTATCATTTATTTTTTGGCTCAACATTCCTTTAAAACTTCAAAGCTGGATAAAGCTTGCGTACTTACATGTGATCCATAACAAAAACAGGTCGATCCCCAGCTCATATCCCATACCATAATCACACTCATCATTGCAAACTGAACAAAAGTGATCATTTCCTGAATCGGAGCAAAAGCTTTCATTCGCTTCTCATCATCCGATGCTTCCACTATGGCTTTACAAATCTTCTTTAGGTTACCTTGAGAAAGAAAAAGAATTGGTCCGTCAGTCTACATCTAACTCTTATTGGACAGAATGGGTGTCGATGGCAACCAATGGTGAAGTTATTCATCAAGATATTCAAACAAGAAAGCTAAGATTGTGTTGGTTACAGGTTAATGAACTTTGATACAGAATTGATCATGAACTGAACACACATTTTAGTATTTATCAGCTTAGAGAGTCATAGATACATAGTTTGGAAGGCAGATAGGATCAGTCTATTAGCCTATAATGTTGATCCAGAGAAAGGCAATTTTCCTTATTTTAGGACAAAAATTTGTTCTGTCTCCAATCTGGCAGTCAGAATAAATCCCTGGATCATCGACCCTTCTCCAGAATCCTAGTCACTAAACTTGTTATATTATTACGCTCCAGAAATGCATTCAGATCCTTTTTGAACTCGGTTATTGAATTCACCATGACAATTCCTCTGGCAGAGTTCCACAGTCTCACTGCTCTTACAGTAAAGAATCCCTTTCTACGTTTATATAGAAACTTTCTTTCCTCAAGACGTTGAGGACGCCCCCTTGTTCTGGATACAGTCCTGGGTATAAAGAGATCTTGGGAGACATCTCTATATTGATCTTTAACATATTTATACATATTATGTCCCCCCAAAGCCGTCTTTTCTCTAAACTAAATAACCATGTACAAGCTCTACAATGGTCTTCCCTATGAACTGGTTCCCAAAACTGTACAATATTCCATGTGTGGTCTAATCAGTGACTTGTATAATGGGAGAATAATGTTCTCATCATGTGCATCTATAACCCTTTTAATATAACCCATGATCCTGTTTGCCTTGGCAGCTGCTACCTGACACTGGCTGCTACAATTAAGTTTACTATCCACTAGGATTCCCAAGTCTTTTTCCATATAACAAGGGCATTTTTTTTTCTTCCTGCTCCAGTCATCTTAGCAAAGTCTTCAAAAATTTTGTCCATATGAACATTACTGTACATGCTATCGTCTGCAAATTGGATAATATAGAATCTCTCTAAATATAAATAGGGAAGGCTTTGATTTACTTTAAAAATTCCAGCAAGGGATCAAAGCTGTGTGAAATCTTTTTAATATTCTGTTGGGCCATTAACTTAGCCTAAAGGACTGTATGAAAAGTAGATTACAGTGAAGCATAATCCCCTACGATTATAATGCAATTCCAGGTGACGTACAAGAAAAAGAAATAATTTCCTATTTCCAAAAGAAAAGTGTATTTAGAGACTGTGGAAATGAGTAGGTTATAGCAAAACCTGCTCATACACACAATGGATATTCACAGGTTTCAGCAATGGAATCTGGCTGTAATTTGGATCACTAATCTGAAGGGGCCACAAACCTGCATCCTATTAATTTTAAATTTCACTTTTCTGACACAGAACTGTAAAACACACTGTATTATGCATCTTCCACAAGGCTCCCATGGACGCACTTAGCTTAGAGTTGGTCTCCAGTGAGCATCCTTTTGTTAGACTAAGTCAGGTCCCCAGATGTTGAACAGTATTAAAGGGGTTGTTTCACTACAAAGAATAGCTTCCAAAATGTAGGAAACAGTAAATGAAGACATTTCCCCCACCACCACCCCCCCCCCCCCAAAAAAAATTGCTTTATTTTCCTTTGTTGAGGAGATAGACGTGATTTTATCAGCTATGAGTGCACTCAGATTTCTCTAGGTTACTGACCTGCTCTCCCCTGCTGTTTCTCTTATCTGATAGAGATGAGGTCATCACACAGAACTACCAGCAGCTAGACAGCTTGAGTGTTTTCTGGTCTAACAAACAAAGGGAATGAATTACTTTTGTTTACTTTAGCTCTGGCGCTCTCTGGATTTAAGAGCGGGAATTTTTTTAATCTAATAGAGTAATTAGCAGACCTTTGTATACCAGTGTTGATACAGTCATGTCCATATATATTTGGACACGGACATAAATTTAGGTTTTTGTACCTTTTTACTGAAACATTCAAATTATAGTTGTATAATGGACATGGACAAAGTCCAGACCTTCCGCTTTCATTTGAGGGGATCCACATTAAAACTGGATCAAGGGTTTAGGAGTTTCAGCCCCGTAACATGGGCTGCCCTGTTTTTAAAGGAACCAAAAGTAATTAAGCAAATTAAATAATTGTAAATAAAATGTTAATTTCTAATACTTTGTGGAAAACCCTTTTTGGCAATGATGGCCTGAAGTCTTGACCTCATGTACATCACCAGCTGCTGTGTTTCCTTTTTAATACTCTGCCAGGCCTTTACTGCAGTGGTTTTCAGTTGCTGTTTATGGGCTTGTCTGAAAATTAGTCTTTAACAAGTGAAATGCTGCTCAATTGGGTTGAGATCACGAGACTGACTTTGCCATTCACAATATTTCACTTCTTTGCTTTAACAAACTCCTGGATTGCTTTGGCTTTATGTTTTTGGCCATTGTTCCTCTAGATTATGAAACGCCCACCAATCAGCTTGACTGAATTTAACCCCTTACAACCACAGCCAGTTTTGGCCAGAGAGCGCCATTTTTTAAATCTAACATGTGTCACTTTATGTGAGAATAACTTTTTTATACTTTTACCTATCCATCTGATTCAGAGACTATTTTCTCATGACATATTGTGCTTTAAGTTAGTAAGAAATTTTGGTCCCCCCAAAAAATAAAAATCCCCTATTTGTGGAAAATATCAAAATTTACAATTTTCAATAATTCCAGAAAAAAAAAAGACAAAAAGGCCGTTGGATCCCCTCAGGTTCTCCAATGATCTGCACTGGCACTGTTTGACAAGATCAGTACGTTCTGGAGTTAAAGTGCAGGTCTCACTCCAATGCCAAAACAATCATTTTTTTTTATTTAGAACAACATGGTTTGTGATACACACACTTCAGGTTCATCCTAGAGAACATCAGGTTCATCCTAGAGAACATCGTCTGACAATGGTATTATATAGTCATATGGTTAAAAGACATCGGAAACAAAACATTAAGCACAGAATAAAAAAATAAAAAAAACTTATAAACAACTAAAATACCACTAAAACATTATCTTATTGAAAATGAACTTTATATTGTATTGTACTCCTTATATAAACACACACGTATATGTAACACTTTCGCCACTAAGGGCAACATGAACCTGTTTAGGTCCAAAATTCACTCTTTTGCTGATAGGTTTGTATGGGCAAAAGAGGGAGTTTTAGACCTAAACAGGTTCATACATGTGGCCGTTAATTTTGTTGGTGTATCTCTGGAGAATAGTATACTCAGACGATACGATCTCCTAACTTCTTTTGCTCCTAGACTTTTCATCCGGTAATACAATTCTATTTGAATATCCTACCCTTCTATTAAAAGTATATACTAAAAAATATAAATTACCTTTACCTAATATCACTCTTACCTAAATATTTAAAAACAAAATAAATTATATTTATTCTATAGTCTTTTATGCTATTTTGAAGTATTAAAACTACAAAATTAGATGAAACACTAGAACTATATAATATTCTATGCTATAAAGGATGTTAAGTGATTTCCTCAGATATATACATTAGGTATTTGTTTAATAGTTTTCTCTGATTCTTCTTTATATAATTTGTTGCTTCATTTAGCCCGAAAAGAAAGATAGTTTGTAATTTGAACATCCAAAATTTTATTCAATATTTCTATTCTATTATGGATGGGTTCTGGTATTTGTTCTATTATTGTAACCCTCATCTTCATGGCATCGGCATCCTGAGACTCTGTAAAATGGCGAGATACTGTGCAGCATGTACTTCTTACGCATGTTCTGTCCATGTACATTTCTTCTCTTATGGACTGATCCATAAGATACGTCCCACGTATTGGAGGCCACATGGGCACTCCAAAACGTATATGACAAAGCTGTCAGTACAAGTTAAACCACTTTTTAGTCTAAATTCTTCCCCTGTTTCTTTGGAAAGGAAAGCATCAGTGATGTTTACCGCTTCACACAGAACACCCTCTTCGTTCTTCTACTGCCTATCTGGGATGTTTTTTTTGCTTATTTTGTACGCTTTTAATATTGAATTTCTCATCGATTCGGCTGGGCGCAATCTGTTGTTTTATTGTTCTTGCCCTCCAGAAAGTAATTCCAGGTATTTTTGGTATTTGGTCTTTTAGAAAGGTATCTTCACATAATATGTGCCAGTGTTTATCCATAATCTCCCTGATTCACCCGTGATCACCACTATATCGTGTAGTAAAATTACAATTCTATTCACTTCCCTCTTTTTGTTTTCTTTCTAGAATTCTTCCTATTCTTGTTTTCTGTTCCATTTGTTGGGGCTTCGGATTTTTTAGTAAGCAATCCACATGTGAAAGTTGACCTGTCTTTAGAGCTTGATTTAATATTCCCTGAAGATATCCTTTTTCTTTTAACCGTTTAGATATTATTTCAGCTTGTTGTTTGAACACTATTATCTAAGCAATTTTTCCTCATCCTTATCTGTCCATAAGGCATGTTGGTTTTCCACTTTATAAATAACAGCTACTAAAATTTAAATATCCTTTGGCGTCAGTTGCTTTCAAATAGGTTTTTGGTATTATATCTTTTATTTTCAGTATCTTTTTGGATGGTTAAATCCAAAAAATCTGTTTCTTCGGTTGTAATTTTGGAGGCGAATGTTATACCCCAAGAGTTATTATTCACCTGATTGATAAATTCATTTACTTTACCTATTGATCCTTTCCAAAGAAGGAAATGGTAGTCAAATCTTGGGTAAATGACAATTTTGTCCTAATAACTGCTCATTTCTATGTGTTCCTTCTCAAAACACCCCATGAACAGATTTGCATAGGAGGGGGGCGGCTCTGGTTCCCATCGCCGTCCCCCTTCTCTGCCTGTATCTAGTATCCCTGTATATAAAAAAAAAGTTGTTCTCCATTATAAAAGGCCTTTTTTCAAAAATATTCTTTGTTCTTCTGTCAGGTTCGGGGCCCATTCTCCAAAATTTGATGTAAACACTTTTTTACCCCAAGATTCTTTTTTTTTTTGTTATTTGTACAATGTGTTAACATCCATAGCAAAAATTATATAAAATTGTCACTGTAAGGGAAAAATTTTAATTAGAAATCAAATTTTTTAAAGGGGAATTTGTTAATGGGATAGGTTCAAAGGGTGAGCCCCTTTTTTTCATGAAATTATAGGCCTATTTTTGGGGGGAGGGGGGGAGGGTTTTAAAGGGGGTTTCTCGCTAAAAGGGAAATTGCTTTTTAAAATTTTTAAAGATCTTAAAAAAACAAGTCACTTTGCCATAAAAATGCCCCATTAACAGTGCCCCTACCTTTTTTCCCCCCAAAAAAAAACCCCCTTGTATGGGCTAAATAAAGCTCCACAAGCCGCTATAACTACAGACCTGTTTGGATTTTACCTAAATGGGCTGCCAGCACTGGTTGTTTATAGCAAACAGACCTGGCTTCAAACAGCAGCCTATGAACCCTATTTAAAACCCCCCCCCTTTAAACTAAAAGGGAAAACCCAAAGAAAACGGGACTGAGGTAAAATGAATCAATGTAGGAGAGACAACCCTTTTAAAAGATCTTCAGGGAAATTTTGGGTAAAAATAAAAAATAAGTTTTTGGGGGGGCTGGCCCAAAAAGTTTTTCCCCTTTTTTTTATTTATTACCCCCTTTTATAAATTGCTTCTTTTACAAATTAAATTTGATTTGTTTCTTGCTTTCCCCAAAAACGGATGCCTATCTACAATCTCAAGTATTCCACTTTAAAAGATTTCAAATTCCCCCCGCTTCGGCCTGATAGAACAGATCCATAAATCCCATCCCTCCCCCCTTTTTAAAGCCGCTAAAAACCCCCAATATTTTTTTGTTCTCTTTTAGTGTTTTTTATAGCATTTTATTTTTTTGTGTTAGTTTTCTCTTTTTTTTTTTTTAATCCCTTGTTTTTTTTTTTTTTCCCTCCTCCCCATTTTTTGTTTACCACCCAAATTTTTCCTAAGTTTCAATTACTAGACCCATAAAATTTTGGATCCGATGCCCTTTTAAAGTTTTTGGGGGTGTTTAAAATTTTTTAAATTGTACCTTACCAAAATTTTTTTCCCCCCTCTCTATCCGCAAATTTAAACATTCTCCCCCTTTTTTAACCTTGTTGGTATTTATTTTTTTTCCTAAACAAAACTGAAGTAAAGTCAGGAATTAAATTTTTTGAGTGAATTTGTGGAGATCTAAGAAAAAATTTAAAAAAGAAAATTTCCGATTTTTTGGAAAGGCAGAAAAAAAGGGGGGCCCCCTTTAAAAAGGATCTTTTTCTTATACGTCCAATTTATAAGGATAAAATTAAAAAAAAACTATCCCTTTTTTATATTTTTCCCCCCGTTTTCTTTGGAAAATTTTCAAAACCCCTCTGGGTTTTATCTGCTTTTTCTTTTATTCCCCCCTTTTTTTCTTGTTTTAAATTTTATGAGGTTTTTCCACCCGGGCACCCCACATCACTTGCCTTTGTTTCCCGGGTTTGGGGGAAAAAAAATTTTTTAAATTGGGGGTTTTGTTCCAGTTCCAATTTTTTTTATTATTTAAACCCCTTTTGCGGGGGGTTGAACAAGGGCCCCTAAAAAAGGAAAAAAGGGGGCCTTTTTTTCCTTCCTAAATGTTATCTCAAATATTTCGGTAAAAGGATTTTCCTTAAAACCCGGGAGCTAAAACCAGGGCCCGGTCTCCTTTCATCTGCATTTTTTTTGCACAGAAACTTTGTATTAGCGTTTGAGTTTTTAAATTTTTTTTAAATCATTTTGGGTGAACAGATTTAAATTTTCCCGGGTTGCAATAAACTCGTTTTCCCTTTTTGCCAAAGAAGCCCTCCCACTCATTCCGTCCATAAACCCCAAAAAAACCGAGCAGCCTTTTCCTATGAAACACCTTTTAATTTTTGAGCTCATCCCCGGGAAAATCCCCACACACGGGTTTTCCGGGTTTTTCCCCGTTGCCTGCCCAAAAACCACCTTTTAATGGACAGGAGGGGGAACCCAATATAGTGCTGTGCCCAAGCTGTTTGGGGAACAAAAATTAGAGGGGGCCGAATAAAAAGCACAAAAAGCGACACAATGCGGGGTTGGACTGTGCCCTAGCTTTTGGTTTCAGGGTTTGGGGTTTCTAGCAATTTTAAAGTAAGTGGTTGTGTGTGAGTTTGAGGTAGAGGCGGGATCCTTGAGGTATGTCCCAAATTTACGGTTTTCCCCTTTTTTAAAGGGGGCCGGACGTAAAGCCACACCCACGCCCCTCAACCCCCCGTTTTGTAACTAAAAGGACAGTCTAGTCGGAACGAGCAAGTGGGGCATTTTGGCCTTTTAACAAAGAAAGACAATTAATGAAAACAAAAGGGGAAAGTGTTTTATTTCCTTTTTAGGGAAAATAGCTTCTACCCATTTTTTAGCACCAATAGGGTATGCATTTTTTTTTAAAAGGTTTTTGGGAAATTTTTGAAAAGGGGTGTCCATTTAAAGAATTCTATGGTATTTTTTAAAAATTAATAGAAATGTAAACGCCTCACTAAGGGTCTTCAAAAATTCCAGTACAAAGTGGATGCCTTATACAGGTTTTTTTCCCCACTAAAAGGACCCAATACATCAATAAATTGAAATCCATTTAATCAATAATGAAACCCTTTTTTTTTGAAAGGGTGAAGGTACTGTAGTACAAATTACAAAACCTGCGCCAGTTTCCCCCAAAATTTAAAACCCTTTAACAAGGGGGTTCCAGCACCAAAAGCCAGTGTTTAACTTTTTTAATTTTTTAAAACGAAATATAAATTTTTGGAAACTGCTGAAAACACGGGGGCCTTTAAATGTGTTTTTGGGTTTCCCAAACTGAAAAACCCCAGAAAAAAATATAAAATCCTAAAATCATTTTTACAAACAAGTTTTTTTTACTTCCCCACCCGTTTCGGGCATTTCCTCTGTAGCCTACATATATTCTTTTTTAAATCAACAGGGACAACCAACCTGCCCCAGGGAAACCCTTTTTTTTCCACTGCCTAAAAAAAAAAAAGAGTAAAATACGGGACCCTTTTAAAAAAATCCCGTATTTAAAAAATGGAAAATTTTCCTAAATAGTTTTTTTAAAGTTGCCCCTTCCCTCCCCTTTCATAAAATGATCACTTTAAACCCAAAAAACCTTAACCCCTTTCCCCAGGGAAAAAAGTTTTTTGATTCCCTTTTGCAGACCCCCCCCTTTTTTGAAACCCCCAAGGTTCCCCTTTGATTCAACTTTAAAATTGGGTTGGAAAGGAAAAACTTTTTACCCCTTTTAAAACCTTTCCCAATCTTTATTAAAAAAGAAATAAATTTTCCCCCCTGCCCAACCATGTTATAAACCTTTAAAAGAAGAAAATTTTTGGGTCCAAAAAAGGGGGGCGGGGGGTTTTATTTGTGAAAAATTATCAAAAAATTCGGAAAAAATTTTTTGAAAAAAAAAAAATTTTTCCAATTTTAAACCAAAATTTTTTCTTTAAAAAAAGGGGGTTTTTGAAAAAAGAATGGGGATATGGGCCACCCCCAAAATTTTTTAAGTTTATAACTAAGCACACCATATTTTGGAAAATTTGGCACATTTTTAAAATGTTTTATTTTTTTTTAAGACAAGGGGGGCCCCAAAAATTTAAATTAAAAATTTCCCCCCCTTATAAAAAAAAATTGCAAAAAATTTTTTAATTTGTTAGGACCAGTTTTTCCTCCCTGATTTTTTGGGAATGTATGTGCCCCCAAAAAATGACCCATTAAAAAAAATCAAAAACCCTTAAATGTTTTAAAACCGGCATTTAAAAGGGTTTTTAACCCCAAAAATTAGGGTTTTAAGGGAAATTAAAAAAAAAAAAATTTAAAAAATTTTTTTTTTGAAATTTTAAATTTTTAAAATTTTTTTTAATTCCCAAAACCCCCAAATTGTGGGGAAAAATGCAAATTTAAAAATTGATTCCCCGATTTTTTTGGCCCTTTTCAGGGGTTCCCAGAAATTGGTAGTGCATTTTTGGTTAACCCACAACCCCCAAATATTGGGAGAATTGGGTTTCCTTGGGGCAAATTTTTTTTTAAAGTTTTAAAAAGGGACCTTTTCCCCTTTTTGTGGAAAAATAAAAAAATTTTAAAATTTTTTTAAAAATCCCCAAATTAAACACCCCTTTAAAGGAAAATACCCAAAGGGGTGAGGGAGATATCAAAAACCCCACGGGTTTGTTCCTTTTTTTTAGCTTGGCCTTTTAAAAATTTAAAAAAAATTTTTTTTTTTTCCAAAACCCTGAAAATTTTTGTTTAAAATTTTTTTTTTAAAAGGGCCCTTTGGGAAAAAAAAAAACCCAAAATTTTGAAAAGCAATTTCTCCAAGTTGGGCAAACCCTACTTTTGGGTGGTAACTGCGGGGTTTTGGGCCCAAGGCAGGGGTATGGGGGAGGGAGGGTTTATTTGGTTTTGGGAAACCGGGATTTTGGGGGGGCCCCATGTGGGCATTTCAAAGCCCCCAAAAAAACCAAAGGAACAGGGGGAAACCTTCCAGAAGTCCCCCTTTTGGATTAAACACCCCTCATGGATCTAAAACTGGGGGTTTTTTTTGGGGGCATTTTGGGTCAAAAAAGGTGTTTTCCAAAGTTTTTTTTTTTCTTTGGGGTAATGAAAATGGGGGAAAAAGCGGGTTTCCCATTGTTTTTGGGGGGTTTTCAATTTTAAAAACGTTCCCGGGGCAATTGAAGGAAAAACTTTATATGGGGGGGGGGTTCGGTACAATTAAATAAAATTTAAATTTTTTATAAAGTTTTTTTTTTTTTTAATTACTTTACACAAAAAGAAATGGTCTAAAAAAAAAAGTGCGTTTTTTTTTCCCTTTCTGAAGCCATAACTTTTTTTTTTTTTCTGTTTCGGAGTTGATTAGGGGGCTTGTTTTTTTTTGGGATAAATTAAATGTTTTTATGGTCCCAAATTAGGGGGGAAAATTTTCCGCTTTTTTCATTTTTTTGGGTTTTTGTGAGGCTTTTAAAAAAAAATAAACTTTTCCTGGAAATGTTTTTTTTTTTTAAAAAAGCTTTCCCCCGTGCGGAAAGGGACATGCTGGGTTTACTCAGAAAGGGCCCCAAAAAGTTTTACAGCGACCCCCAATTTTATTTTTTTTTTTTTTTTTTAACTGTTTTTTACACAAAAAAAACATTTTAATTAAAAAAGGAAAAAAAACCTTTTTTTTGCATACCAATAGTTTTAAGAGCCAAAATTTTTTTTAATTTTTCTGTGTTACGGAGCTGTGTAGGGGTTTTTTTTTTTTTTGGGGATGATTTTGAGTTTTTTTTTTTTAAACCCTTTTTTTGGGGGACAAATTTTTTGATCAGTTTTAAAACCCTTTTTTTTGGAAGGCAGGGTGAAGAAAATACGCAATCCTAGTTGGGGGGTTTTTTTTTTTTTCCCCCCCAAAAGGGGAAAAAAATTTTTTTTTTGGGGGTTTTCCCCCCCCCCAAAAAAATTTTTTTTTTTTTTTAAAAAAAAAAAAAAAAAAATTTTTTTGGGGGGAAAAAATTTAAAAGGTTTTAAAATTTTTTTTTTTTTCGGGGAAAAAAAAAAATTTTTTTTGGGGGGGGTTTTTTTTTTTTTTTAAACCCCAAAAAAAAACCCTTTTTTTTTTTTTTCAAAACCCAAAAAAAGGGAATTTTTTTTTTTTTTTTTTGGGGGGGCCCAAAGTTTTTTAAAGGGAAAATTTTGGGGGGTTTTACCCTTTTTGTCGTTTTAAATTTTTTTTTTTTTGTTTTTTTTTTTAAAAGGGGGGGTTTTTTTAAAAAAAATTTTTTTTTTTTTTTTTTTTTTTTTAAAAACCCCCCGTAAGGGTTTTGGGGGCCCCCCTTTGGGGGGGCCCATTTTTTTTGGGGGGGAAAATTTTTTGCCCCCGGGTTTTTTAAAGGGCCCCCCCTTTTCCCCCCCCAAAAAATTTTTCCCTTTTAAAAAATTTTTAAAAAAACCCCCCCCCCCCCAAAATGGGCCCCCGGGGGGCCCCCCCCCGGGGGGGAAAAAAAAACCCCCCCCCCGGGGGGGGGGGGTTGGGTTTTTAAAAACCCCCCCCCCCCCAAAAAAATTTTTTTTTTTTTTAAAAAAAAATTTTTCCTTCCCCCCCCGGGGGGGCCCCCAAAAAAAAATTTTTTGGTTTTGGGTTGGAGGGGTTTTTTCCCAAAAAGGGGGGGTTTTTTTTAAAAAATTTTTTTAAAATTTTTAAAAACCCCAAAAGGGAAAAAAAAAAAAAAATTCCCCCGGGGCCCCTTTGGCCCTTTTCCCCTAAAAATTTTTTTGGGGCCCTTCCCTTAAAACCCAAATTTTTGGGGGGGAAAAAATTTTTTTTTAAAAAATTTGCTTTTTCCCCCGGGGGGGGGGGGGGGGGGTTTTTTTTTTTTTTTTTTAAAAAAGGGCCCCTTTTGCCCCCCTTTTTTTTTAAAAAAACCCCCTTTTGGGGTTGGGTTTTTCCCCCGGGGGGGGGTTTTTTTTGCCTTTTTTGCAAAAATTTTTTGGCAAAAAAGGGGGGGGGGGGTTTTTTTAAAAAAAAAAAAACCCCAAAAAAAATTTTTTTTTTTTTTTCCCCCCCCCCCTGTTTAAATTTAAAAGGGGCCCCAAGAAAGGGGCCCCCGGGGGAAAAAAAAAATTTCCCCCCCCCCGGAAAAGTTTTTAAACCCCCCCCCAAAACCCCAGGGGGGGAAAAAACCCCCTTTTGAATTTCAAAAAAAACAAAATTTTTTTTTTTTGGGGGGGGGATCCGGGTTTAAAAAAACCCCAAAAAAACCCCCCCCCCCCTTAAAAAGGGGGAAAAAAAATTTTTGGGGGGGGGGGTTTTTCCCCTTAAAATTTTTTGGGAAAACCCCCGGGCCCCCAAAAAAAATTTTTTTTTCCCCCAAAAAGAGGAGGGGGTTTTTTAAAAAAAAAAATTAAAAAAATTTAAAAATTTTTAAAAAATTTTTTTTAAAAAAATTTTAAAAACCCCCAAAAATTTTTAAAAAAAAAAACCAATTTTTTAAAAAAAAAAATAAATTTTTTTTTTTTCCCCCCCTTTTTTCCCCCAATTTTTGGTTTTTGGGCCGCAATTGGTTTTTTAAAAATTTTGGAAAAAATTTTTTTTTAAAAAAAAAAAAATTTTTTTTTTAAAAACCCAAACCCAAAATTTTTTTTTTTCCCCCCCCCCCTTTAAAATTTTTTTTTTGGTTTTTGGGGTTTTTTTTTTTAAAACCCCCCTTTTTTTTTTTAAAAAAAAATTTTAAAAATTATTTGATCACCTGCCAACCAGCAAGAGTACTGGCTCTCTCAGACCAGTTCCTTTAAGAAGCCCTGCTGCTCTGCACTCATCTTTATTAATTGCACCTGTTTGAACTCGTTACCTGTATAAGATAAGACACCGGCCCCCACAATCAAGACCACCGTGGCAAAGACCAAAAAGCTGTCTAAGGACACCAGGGACAAAATTGTAGACCTGTACAAGGCTGGGATATGCTACAGGTGAGAAGGCAACAACCGTTGGTGCAATTATAAGGAAATGAAACACTAGATGACATCTTCCTTGGGCTGGGGCTCCCTGCAAGATCTCGCCTCATGGGGCAAGGATGATTCTGATAAAGGTCAGGAATCAGCCCAGAACTACCCAGGAGGACCTGGTCAATGACCTGAATAGTGCTGGGACCACAGCCTCAAAGATTACCGTCAGATTAAAACTCCTTCAGGGCATACAAATTCCCCTGCTCACTCCAGCACTTGTCCAGGCCTGTTTGACCATCTGGATGATCCAGAGGAGGCATGGGAGAAGGTCATGTGGTCAAATGATAGAATGTAAATAGTCAGTGTACAGCTTGTATAACAGTGTAAATTAGGTGTTCCCTCAAATTATCTCAAATGGTCATCAATGTCTACACTGCTGGTAACGAGAGAGTACACCCCTAAATGAAAAAGGACTAATTGTGCCCAAAGTGCCAATATTTTGTGTGGCCACCATTATCTTCCAGCACGGCCTTAACTCTCTTGGGCATTGAGTTCACTAGAGCTTGACAGACTGCAACTGGAATCCTCTTCCACTCCTCCATGACGACATCACGGAGCTGGTGGATGTTAGAGACCTTGCGCTCCTCCAACTTCTGTTTGATGATGCCTTTAAGATGCTCAATAAGGTTTAGGTCTGGAGACATTCTTGGCCAGTCCAGCACCTTTACAATGAGGTGCTCGTCTTGGAGCTGTGTTTGGGGTCGTTATGTTGGAATACTGTCCTGTGGCCAGGTTTCTGAAGAGAGGGGATCATGCTCTGTCACAGTTGATGTTGGCATTCATGGTTCACTCAATTAATTGTAGCTCCCCACAGCCAGCAGCACTCATACAGCCCAAAACCGTGACGCTCCTACCACCATGCTTGACTGTAGAGAAGACACTTGTATTTGTACTCTTCACCTGGTTGCCGCCACACAGGCGTGACACCATCTATATTATTATTATCTGAACCAAATAAGTTTATCTTCGTCTCATCAGACAATAGGACATGGTTCCAGTAATCCATGGCCTTAGTCTGGAGGATTTCTTCCATCTGGGAGGACAGCCATGCAGACCAATTTGATGCAGTATATGGATAGGATGGCGAGCATGTGCACTCAATGTCTAAGGTCGACCATGGCAATAATAATAATAATAATAATAATTTTTATTTATATAGCGCCAACATATTCCGCAGCACTTTACAATTTAGAGGGTGTACATACAGACATTACACATTAAAAACTTACAAATGAGACACGAGGTATGAGGACCCTGCTCGCGAGAGCTTATAATCTATTATGGTGTATGGGTGAGACAAAGGGTTCAGAAGTGCAAGGTTTACAATGGTCCAGCCATGTTACATAAATAGGAGGTGGTTTACATAAAAATTGGGTGACCCTGCCACCCTGACAGTACATCTATATACAGATAAGTGCCTGTGAGTGCCCTAGTGTAGGGAGTGACATATGTGTGTGATAGCAGTTAGGGATCTTGGTAGGCCAGGCTGAGAAGATGTTTTCTCAGGGCCCTCTTAAAACTATGAAAGTTGTGAATGTGCCTGATCGCCCGCGGTAGCATATTCCAGAGAATTGGTGCCGCACGTGTGAAATCTTGGAGACGGGCATGGGAGGTTCGAATGATTGAGGAATGTAGTCTGATATCAGCAGAGCGGAGAGAGCGGGTAGGGTGGTAGACAGAGATGAGGGAGGAGATGTAGGGAGGCGCAACACTGTGGAGAACTTTATGGGTGAGAGTGGCGAGTTTATGTTGAATTATTTACAGAATATGTAGACAGTGCAGTCACAGACACAGGGTAGAGACATCAGTATAGCGTCTGGAAAGAAAGACAAGCCTGGCTGCTGCATTCAGGACAGATTGGAGAGGGGAGAGTTTGCAGAGAGGGAGACCGATTAGCATGGAGTTGCAGTAGTCGAGACGAGAGTGAATAAGAGCAACAATGAGGGTTTGAGCTGTTTCCACAGTGAGAAAAATACGGATTCTGGAGATGTTCTTGAGGTGCAGGTAACAGGAGCGGGCAAGGGATTGGATATATGGGGTGAAAGACAGATTAGAATCTAGGTAATCGAAGGGTTAAGGTCCCGGCACTACTCACACCACGCAATCCTCGGATCGGCCAACTCCTCCTGAACACTTAATATGCCGTTTGTCCGTGGTGGCCGAGATGAAGCGCGGGTGACGCGCGAAACAGCTGTCGCCACTACTGACTGCATTCACTTGTAAGCCCCTCCACGGGAATTTGTGCTGAATAAAGAAGATAAAGCCGAATGGTGAGTGCCGTGTGTACTTTCTTCTATTTGCCGTATATTGTTGAGGAGATTAGAATCTAGCATAACCCCAAGACAGCGGGCCTGTTGCCTAGGTGTTATGGTGGTGCCACACACAGAGAGGAATAGCAGGGGGGTCGGTTAATAGATGGGGGAAAAACAAGAAGTTCGGTTTTAGTGAGGTTTAGTTTCAGATGGAGAGAGGACATGATGTCAGAGACAGCGGACAGACAGTCACTGGTGTTTTGTAGCAGGGCTGGAGTGATGTCACGGGAGGAGGTGTATAATTGGGTGTCATCAGCATAGAGATGGTACTGGAAGCCAAATCTGCTGATGGTTTGTCCAATGGGGGGATGTGTAGAGTGAAAAAAGGAGAGGACCTAGAACCTATCCCTGAGGAACCCCAACAGCAAGAGGAAGAGGAGAGGAGGTAGAACCTGCAAATGAGACACTGAAGGAGCAGTCAGAGAGGTAGGAAGAGAACCAAGAGAGCGGTGTCCTGGAGGTCAATGGTGCTGAGCATAGTGAGGAGAAGGTGGTGATCCACAGTGTCAAATGCTGCAGAGAGATCCAGGAGAAGCAGCAACAAGTATTTGCCCTGTAATTTGGCAGTGAGGAGATCATTAGAGACTTTAACTAGAGCAGTTTCTGTGGAGTGCAGGGTGCGGAAACCGGATTGTAGAGGATCGAGAAGTGAGTTAGTAGAGAGATAGCGGATTAAACGGGAGTAGACCAAGCGTTCCAGGAGTTTAGAGATGAAGGGCAGGTTAGAGACTGGTCGGTAGTTAGCAGCGCAGGAGGGGTCCAGAGAGGGCTTTTTAAGTAAAGGGGTTATGATGGCGTGTTTAAACGAGGATGGAAATATCCCAGTAGAGAGAGAAAGGTTAAAGATTGCGGTAAGGTGAGAGATGATAGCTGGAGAGGATATGACTGGACAAGGTGCTTTTGGGCTGAGGAGGGAGTGGAAAGTGTCAAACAGGCGTTTTGGGTTGTTGTGTAGTGTGGAGATGGCCTGTTGCGAGTGTAACCTCTTGTTAAACCGCTGTATGGTCTTGGCCCCCATGCTGCAGCTCAGTTTCAGGGTGTTGGCAAGCTTCTTACAGTCTAGGTCATCTTTATATAGACCAACAATTCTTTTTTCAGATCCTCAGACAGTTCTATGCCATGATGTGCCATGTTGAACTTCCAGTGCCCAGTAGAAGAGTGTGAGTGATAATACCAAATTTAGCACACCTGCTCCCCCTGCACACCATGCTCCCCATAACACTACCGAGTAACGTGACACCATGGAGGAAAATGATGGCTGTGTGATGAGTTATTTTGAGGGCACATCAAATTTAAACTGTTATACAAGATGTACACGGACTACATTGTATCAGAGTCTTCAGTGTTATCCCATGAAAAGATGCAATACTAAACTTACAAAAATATGAGGGGTGCACTCACTTTTGTGAGATACTAATAGAAAAAAGTGGCACTAAACTTAGGTTTTGTAATTGTTTTTTCATATAGGAAATATCAATTTTTACAGTCGTGCCTGGCAAGGCTAGAAGTTACTGCTTGGGCTGTTTGTGTGACTTTTATTTATTTATTTTATATACAGTGCACTTAGGGCTTCCTGCTGAGCTGTATACAGCGATCCAGAAATCAGAGATGGCAGTAAATTGAACAGCCCAGCTGCCTCTGATAGTCAGCTCTCCCTTTCTTTAGCTGCACAATTGCTGTGCAGCTGCAAATTCTGCAAGTATGTTCAGGAATGTCTGTAGAGACTTCTAAGCCAGCCATCCGCATGTTTAGAAAGTCAATGGGCAGCTGGCAGTCAGTTAAGTAGAATTGTTGCAGTGTCATTAAGAGGAAAAAATAAAAGACAAAAATCTAAAACTACGAGCAAAAGAAACGGACTTACTTTCCTGTCTCTCCGTTTCATGGCTGCAGTTTTCTGTTCCAGCGAGTAGCCCAGATTGTCTGCTGCTGCTGTCAGTTTCTCAACCAAGTCCTTCACCGTTTTAAGAATTTTTTTTGTCAGCAATTTCCTTCAGCTTTTTCACAGCAAACTGTCTAAAAGAGGTGGGAAAGGGGGAATTATTCATACAGATTTCATAACATATAGGTAATATGTCCAAGCTGCATACATTTCAAAAACAGAATGAAAAGGGATTCACCAAGCCTCCTTGAAGAAGCCTCTCTTAAATCATCGGTCTTTTCACAAATAGCTCAGTTGCTTATAAAGTACATAGAGCACTTGGAAGAAACCGTTTCCATTACAGAAATGATGATAGAAAGGACACTTACTTGACAGCAGAAAATACATTATCCCCAGCTGGAGTGATGAGGCATCCTTTAGCAGCATCATTAGAGCCTAGAAACACGGGCAATTCTTCAGGAGAGTCTCTGAAAGGATAGACCGAACCTTCACATACACCGTAAATGTTATATTTTAGGCTTTATAAAAAAAAATGCATAAAGCGGGTCAAGAATACTATAATTTTGTACTCACTGTAGAATCACTTTTTGTTGAATTCATGATGAAAAACAGCATGAGTATACAAGTTACCACTGGGAGGCTGACCACACAAAGAGTATGGGCTCTGACCAAGTGAGCCATATTCCTCCCACTGACATCAGCCTAATCACACTGTGCAAAAAGCACAGACAAGTTTTAAAAAATAAAAAAAAAAAAAAAAAAAGCAACTGGGAATCTAGTGGATAAACCCTGGTGAGGAAGAAACAAAAATAAGGTATAGAGTGGAATCTGCGCTCCTCAGTGACTCAAACGATGTTCAGAATATCATTCTCCCCCTTACCAAAGTAGTTTAACCGTATAATAATAATCCCATATAGTGCAAACGCAGTTACGCTTCACCCTTCCTTTGTGAGGTCTCCCTTATCAAACAATCATTCCTGGGCGTAGTATTATAGCGTGGTAAGGCAGTGAGCTCGGAGATTGCCTATGGATTCCAATAGGCATTAACAGCATGTGTTCAAAAAATATGAGATCTTCAGCTTCTTCATATCAAACCGTTGTTTTTATTCCAAAAAGATTAAAAATCCATAGCGGTCATACAAACTCTCTAACGCGTTTCAGGTCCATCGACCCTTTCTCATAGCATGCTATGAGTAAGGGTCGATAGACCTGAAACGCGTTAGCAGTTTGTCAAACTGCAGCCCTCGAGCTGATGGGAAACTACAACTCCCATCATGCTCACTGTTATAGATTATACAAATGCATGATGGGAGTTGTAGTTTCCCAACAGCTGGAGGGCCGCAGTTTGACACCCTGTTTTAGGGTGTATGGAGGGAGACAAAGGGTGAGAAGTGCTAGGTTTAAGGCATGTTCACACGGCTTATAATGGGCCGTATTTCGGTCCGTAATTACGCGCCGAAGTGCGCCAATTACGGGCCGAAAACGGCCCATTCATTACGGTAATTCACAGTTCTCAGAGAACTATGGATTACGTCCCTCCTACCCCCGCCCGGCGAAGCCGCCGGGCGGGGAGATAATTGACATGTCACTTTCTAGCGGCGTATACGCGCCGCTAGCAGTGATAGTCTATGGGCCGGCGAAGTGCGTGCCCCTGCTTACTCCCCCGCTCCGCCCCGTACACACACGTGTAATTGCGGGGCGTAATTACGTCCCGCAATTAAGCCGTGTGAACATAGCCTTACAATGGTCCAGGTTTCATAAATATGTGGTAGTTTACATAAAAGTGTATGAACCCAGATGGTACATCTATTTACAGGTAAGTGCCTGTGAGTGCCCAAGTGCCGGGAGTAACAAATCTGTGTGATAGAAAGTAGGGGGTTGGCAATTAAGGATCTAGGTAGGCATGCTTCAGAAGATGCATTTTCAGGGCACTTAAAACTTTGAAGGTTATGAGTGTGCCTGATTGTACGGGGTAGCCTGTTCCAGAGAACTGGGGCAGCACGTGTGAAATCTTGGAGACGGGCATTGGAGTTCAGTTGATTGAGGCCTGTCATCTGCTGTGTCCCACAATGAATCAGAAGAGAAAAGAATTTTACAGGAAGTACAAAAACCCAAATTGAATATGCCCCCCACGTGTAATCCGAGACTGGCTCCACATAACGTGCTGGTGCCTCATATTAGATTTAAGCAGGTGGGAAGAGGCTGGCAATGTCAACCACAAGCGCTTGCTTGCCCGTTCCACACTACGGTGATGAAGCAGCTGGGCATGGAGACCTGGCAGTGAACGACATTTTTTTTTTAAATGTGCAAACCACAGAAATGTGAATGTGAAATCCAGGCTACAGCAAAACTCTGCAGTAATTGAAGATGTGCTGAAAGCAATGGGTAGACCTTTGAACTAAGGATTCTTATTAAATAAATGAGAATAGTCTAAATGACGCAAGTTAAATAGTAAAGCTCACCTGTAATAGCCAATGTGATACTGTGTCCCGCTGTCCCCTACAAGGATGGTCTGGAATTCAGGTGGGTCGTAGAAGAACCTCCAGTGCAAATTGTAATTAAAATTACAGGTTTTCTTAGCCACTTTGTGTTTGCCAGAAAGAATATCATATGGGCCAACAAGCTGAAGGCCAAGGCTGGATTTCAGTGCATCTTAAAGAAAAATGGACAGCATTACTAATCGTATTAACACTTGTAATATACAGGGAATAATAGCAAATCCTCTACAATTTAAAAGCTTTTATAGACTCGTTTTCTGGTTACAAAGGTTAAATTTGTACTGAGCAAAAATGTGTTTATTGCCTTGTAGTGTCACCTAGGTTATGCTCCCCTTGCTGAGGACAGTACAAGATAGTGACAGACATGCTGTTTCCAGCGCTGTCTCCCTTATTCTGTAAGATGCAGGAGTATTTAATGCTCAAATCTGGCAGTTTGCAGCCAGAAAAGAGTCCCATCAATTCATGAGCATATTTGATCCCCACCTACCAATGACTAGCCCCGCCCACCTGATAGTTCACATTTCTACCTATTGAAAGTAACAGGATAATCAGTTATGATGTGGGCGGGGCTAGCCTCAGGTGGGCGGGTCAAGAATTAAACGGACTCTTTTCATGACTTTTCTGGCTACAAACTTCCAGATTTGAGTACTAAATACTGTAAAACTGCAGAATTTTACAGAATAAGGGACACAGCGCTGGAAACAGCAGGTCTGACACTAGCTTGTGCTGTCCTCAGCAAGGAGAGCATAACCTATGTGACAGGTTCCCTTTAAGTAACACGAAAAGGGGCAAAGACCTCCTGCATCCCAGCAGATTTAATTCAGTTTAACCACAGCTAACAAAAATTTCAATTATGGCTGTATGGATAGCCTCTTATTCAAATCTGCATCGCAGGCTGCATTTGAAGCCTCCACTGCGGAGGCAGCGTAAAGATACACAACAGAAAACAATGGTGATTTCCGTAATTTTAAGTGAAAAAAAATATATATATAATGCTGCATGTTTCAGTCATTTTTAAACTGCCGGCAACAGACATTCTCCAATGAAAATGTGAGCATGCCCTTATTCGGACCTGTGAAATGCCAGTCTAAATTATTCTACCCAAAAAACACTTGAGGGTCTGTTTCACAATACTTATCTTGCCATATATCACCTAAAGCAAAAAAGTTTTATTGTTGTCAGATCTGACATTTTAAAAACACTTTAGAATATTTTTTTTTATTCAATAACTTGCTGTTTATGCCATGCAGCATTTTTTCCTTTTCCTTTGTTAAAAGGCTTTTCTCACCATAGTGTTTCACAGAGCCTACTCCTCACAGCCAGCTTTAGGGTATGTTCATACGACGTTTTGGATCTGTTTTGTGATCTGCTTTTTTGGATGCGTTTTATATTATACATATATATATATATTATATAAATACACATATACATATACACACACACACATACACACACAGGTTGTAGTTTAAAAAGGTAGAATCCTAAGTAATATACTTTTTCCTTACATATGTATGTATGTAGGGGTATGTAATATACTAAGTGGGCCCCTAGAGCTCTCATTTGATCCAAAGAACTGTTTGAACTTTAGTAACCTAATGACCTATATTTTCACTTAAGTTGTAGTGTAAGAGGATGCCTAGTAGAGGGCGCTATAAATGAAACCATTTTACATGTGTTTCCTACGAAGCCTAATAGAGGGCACTATAACAAACCATTTTACATATGTTTCCTACGAAGCCCAAAAGGGCGCTTCCAGCATTTTACATGTTTAATCTTATAAATCGCTTTTTATATGTATTGAATTATATAAAAGCAGTTTTTTTAGTATAGAATGGGTGTTTATAGAAATTAGAGAGGTTTTAACTAATGAAATTTATGTTTTAGATAAATAGTTTATTATAGAAAGTTGAATGGTTTCAGTACTGAAACCACTCAGTCTATAATTATCCATACGTCCTATGTCAGTAAGGGGTTAAAGGGAACCTGTCACTCTTAGGTTATGTCCCCCTTGCTGAGGACATCACAGACTAGTGACAGACATGCGGTTTCCCGCGCTGTGTCCCTTATTCTGTAAGATGCTGTAGTTTTAATGCATAAATCTGGCAGTTTTCAGCATATTCATGAAAAGAGTCTTTTTAACTCATGCCCCGCCCACCTCAACTGATTAACCTATTACTTTGAATATGTAGAAGCATGAGAATGTCAGGTGGGTGGGGCCAGCCTTGGATGGGACTAACACCTGCTCATAAATAAATTGGATTAATCTCTGACAGAACAGGCTGTGGACTGTATTTTACAGAATAAGGGCCACAGCGCTGGAAACAGCATGTCTGTCACTGGCTTGTGCTGCCCTCTGCAAAGGGGGCATAATCTATATGACAGGTTCCCTTTAATACTCATATCTGGCCAAACACAGGCTCTTCGGCCAGAGAGGAGTCCAGTTTATTTATGATTGGCCATTACCCCCCATCAACCTGCCATTTATTGACACGTTTCTAGCTATTCACAGTAATGTGTAGAATCAGCAGAAGCAGCCGCACGGGTGGGCTTGCAGAGCTCTGTGATATATAGTTTACATGATTTGGGGCAAATACTGGCCAAAATACAGACCAGACTGCTTAAGAGACAGTACAAGTCCTTACTGCGCCTGCATGCAGTGATGCAGTTGAAATTTCAGGATGAATATAAAATTTCTTGACTTTTTTTAATTCACTAAATGAGACCATCTCTTACCTTTAGAATGCACATTTCCAACTGTTCAATGTTTCAGTATTTTTTGCACAACTTGCTGATCTCTAACAAGGAGCTTAATGGTAAAATTCCCACAGGTGTATGAACCCTTTAATATATGAAAAAACTTTGAGATTCTTGGTCTGCATGTTTTTGGCCAAAAAATGCTCAAGCCACCCCTGGCTTACAATGGGATCTCAGTTGGGTGGTCCTACTCTATATTCTCTCTCACCTGGGTCAACTTCAGACCTCTCACTGTGCCAAACGGCCTCCAAAATGCAGAGAGAAAAATAAAAAAAAGCACCTCAATGTTTTTTCATATATTGTAGATAGCATAAAATGCTTCTTTGGAGATTTCCATGTGTTTTTTTTAACCCTTTAATCGCCCAATAAATTTAGCGAATCAATTTGACATGGGATTTAAACAGTTCTCCTCATCATGCTGTTCCCATTTCAACATCATGAGACCAAGATGACATCTTACAATCGATCAACAGTACCTCGCCATTGCAAGGCTTCTTGCAGAATGCTCTCAGACGGAAGTGGCCACTGAGCCTAGAGTGTCACAGAGTCATCAGCAGGTTGTATCAGAGATACAGAGAGACTGGAAGAGTCACAGAAAGGCAAATAAGTGGACATTCTTTGGCTACATCACACACTGATGACCGCTTCTTTGTAAACAATGCCCTGCAGAACCAAATGATGAATTCCTTAACTCCAGGCATGTTTAAAGGAGATGAGAGGCAACCAAGTGTCACATTAGACCATTCACATCAGCATGGTCTGTGTGCTAGACAACCAGACCATCAGGTTCACATCATCTTGCATGGGCCAGGGAGCATGTACGCCAGACAAGGTACCAAAGGTCCGATGTGCTGTTCAGTGATTTAAGTCAATTCACTCTATGCAGAAACAATGGCCACCAACAATGCTGGAGATGTCGAGAAGAGTTCTATGCGTCAGCCACTGTTGTCAGCAGACGAGCCTTTTGTGATGGCGGGGATATTACAGTGTGGGCAGGTGAGTCTAGTCAATACAGAACTGCCCTACACTTTGTGAATGGTACAGTGACAAGCCTCTACTACTTGAATAACCTCATTAACATGAACAACACAGGAATAGTTTCATATTCATGGATGACAATGCTCCAGCTCATCGAGTTTGCTTCATTAGGGAACATCAAATGGAGTGGCCTGCACTTCTCCAGACCTGAACCCACTAGAAAGCCTGTAGGATCAGCTGAGTAGAAGTTCCTAATTCTGTACCCCTGAACTTCAATGACCTGAGTTGCGCAATGCCTCATCAGTCAATGACTCGAGTTGTGAACAGCAGGAGACGTAGTTTTCAAGCTTTAATTGATGTTGAAGGCCATATTGACATTGTTTGATGGTTTAGATCCTCCACTGCTGTTGAACATTGCCTGCTATGACTTGGCCTACTTTCAAGATCAAATATCACTGTGGCGTGAAATTTATGTTTCCACCCAAAAGCAAAATATCCTTAACTTTTTGTGAGCAGTGTATAATGAAACCGCTCAAATAATTATGGATGCAACTAAGCTGGGAGGAAACAAATTACACTGTTAGAATATTGCCAAGTGTCTGGAGTGCTTTTTTAATGTCTTACCACATGGTTCATCTCGATTGATTTCCTCACAAAAAGCCCAGAATTGATAAAAGTCCTCTGGCATAGAAAGCTTATATAAGGATTCCACCTCCTGCCGCAGGCTGACGGGTACATCTGACTGATCAGAGCGTCTCTTCTTAACATCTTCTGTTACTGTATCACTATTCTGCAAATAAAGGGACAAGTTAGCAGGAAATAATGGTAGGTAGGTATGTGATTTACTGTGTGTAGGTGACTGGGAGTAAAGCTGCCATAGTCTACTAAATAGCTGAAAACATTGTACCTGCCCAACCATTCTCGCCAGAGACGACATGTATGATCTCTACCCAATATTGCACCCATTTGGCTGAGCACCATATTGAAACATGCTGCTCTCTCATTCAAAAGAAAATATTAGGTGCTTTTTATTTCTTTTTATTAAATGGGTTTTATCGTTACAAAGACCATGTCTCAGATTATGGGGACAGTAAAAATAAGCACTTTTGTAATTGGGTTGCATTACCTCTGTCACTTGGTTTAGCAGATATAAGCATCTCTGTAAATCTGTCTTCTATTTCTGCTGTTGCTGGTCAGAATGCCCCCTGGTCGATTCTCGCACCCTAGACACGCCCCCTGCACTGTGATTGGCTGGCTGACATTTCATTCAGCCTGTTGGGATACGCCCCCAGACAGGAAACGCCCCCTGTGCTGTGATTGGCTGCCTGCGCACACTGTGTTCACTCCCCTCTGAGCTGTTAAAATCGATAGTGAAACCAAGGTCTGCTGGCTCTATGTACATCTCCCAGCTTCAGAGTCAATGTTCTGGGCTATTACTGGCTGTTTAGGGGCTTTTGCCAAAAGGTTGTTTCATCTCCTCACAGGTTCAGTCCTTAAGCTGCTACTTGGAAAAGAAGGCGTTCTGTTCCTCAGATCGAATGCAAGCCCCGCCTCCTTATGACGTCATTATCTATTTTGTATAACATAAGGATTCAACACTGTCTGCATAAGCTGCTTGTGTGGTGCAGAGCTTAGGTGATCAGCCCTGCAAGACAGAGGTTGGGAGTTCAAGACCCATCAGAAATTTTTTTTTTCTTTAAAATTTGTACACATGTAAAGAAATTAAAATATGTGTAGACATCTATAATTTTATTCATATACACACACAAAGCTCCCCAATATAGTGTCCTATCCTTGCAGTCACACCAAGCACTTCCAACATACGTGATACAATGCATATATTCTGGGGGATGAGACATGATATAGGGGAGCCCTGTATGTGTGTATATATCATTATAGAGATTAACATATATATTTTAGGTCTCTCTACATATGTGTAGAATTTAGGGGAAAAAAATATATATACCCTGTGAGGGACTAGAACTCCAAACCCCTTCGTTGTAAAAGCAATAGTCTAACACTGCTCTCTCTACCTCTGCACCACCAGCCCAAGTTAGTTACAAGCTGAGCAGGGCCTTCTCTCAAAGCTGATGTGCCTCTCCCCCCATTGTTTTCACTCACGTCACTGACAGGAAGCAGAGATCTTTACTTGAAGCTGACATTTGTTGTTGAGTAAAGATCTCTGCCTGTTGTCAGTACAATTTGGATGAACACCACTAGAAGTAACAGCTGCTGGCTTTCAGTTGTGTGTAAACTAAGACATATGACAGGTGCTTGCTGGAGTTTGGAGCCTCAAGGCTGCAGACATAAGCAGGCAGGAGGCTACAGAGCTGTTATATCCAGACAACCTTCTGCATCCCCTGCTTTAAACAAAATGATGATGTCACAGTTCTTCAGTGAGGGGAGACACGCCTCCTGGGAGAGACACGCCCCTGGATTTCAAACTCAATCTGAGAAAATTAGCTGAACAGCACGAACAGCTCAAACGATAACACCCCTTTAAGTAATGTAAAACTAACAAAAATAAAGCCTAATATACCACAGCAAAAGGCCAAAAAAAAAAAATAGAAATGAGTGTGAGAATAGCATTCCAACCCACATGTACTGAAGAAAATGAGCAGTCGGGGATGGCGTAACTGGCCCTGTCAGGATCTGGTTAACAAGGCCCCAAAAGCAGAATATTTTTTCAGGACATGGAAACCCCTTTCATTTCTCCATGTCTCAAGGCTTAAAATGCAGAATCAGAAGAAGAGTCCATCAAACCTCTCAACCTTCATCGCCAGGGTCAGGTAACTGCAGGAGCTGCAAGGTCTTATCAGAGCCACTTCAGCTCGGCAGTCAGTGGTGAGCGCTGTATTTCCCCTGTAATTGGTGCTAACTTATCAGCCCTCGGTACAGGAGAAAAATCAGCCAAAAACTACGTAACATGCCCGATGTCTTTCTTACTTTATGGGGAGCACAAAATGTCAAAGAAAACAATGAACATACACAAAAGAAAGAAAAAAAACAAAAAAAAAAAAACCACAACTTTAAGTCCCACCCGGACAACCGTAACACTATATCACCTACATAAAAGCGACACAATAGCAAAACTTCGGTAAGCCAAAGGTCCGAATCCTCAACTTCCCTGACTCCCATTCGCTCATACATGGCGCATGTTTAACTTTACTGTAATAAAATGGTAACACCAGGCTTTTTATCACCTTATGATACAATAATTAAGCCATTTAGGTAGAACATACACTGACAAGCAAAATGGTAACAATGTTTTGAACTTTTGACTTGTCTCAACATCCACTACAGTTTTGAACATGAGACTCCAATCATTTTATAGAAAATCATCTTGCCTATCTTATACATGAAGTTGATTTGCAAGTATTTAGCATCTGCTAGTTCTGCAGATTCTTGTCATGTAACTGCATTGTTACTATTTTGCTCCTAAAAATCAAAATGTTAAATTTGTATTATTTTGTTAGTATTTGGTAAATCCCACTTTGGCTTTGAACACTGCATGAATCCTTCTGGGCTCTGGATCAGATTCAAGCATGCCTTGACCAAAATATGATCACCAGTTTCTTCTACAAGTTCCCAATGTTGGTGCAGACTGGACTTGGGTACAAATACAGCTTTTTCTTCACCTCTACCCACATGCTTTCGATTGGGTTGAGGTCTGGGGACTGTGAGGCCAATATAACATCTCTACGTCATGGTCATTGAAGCATTCCTTCTCCAACCTTCATGTAAGCTTCGGGTCGTTGTCCTGCTGAAACACTATGTTGTCCTTTCTCACCCATAATACTAGAGTGTATGAAGTAACTCATCTTGTAGGACACTCACATACAGCTCAGCATTGAGATCAACATTGATCCTGGTCAAGTATCAAACATCTTTACCAGTAAAACATCCCCATATCATCAGGCTTCCTCCACCGAACTTGACAGTTTCTTCAATTTCTCAATCCATTAACCTCTTTTCCTTTGATTCTTCCAGACCCATTCCCCCCATCAGAGTCCGGTCTATTGACTTCCATCTCATCGCTCCAAATCACCTGTTTTCAATTTTACATTTTTCGTACTTTTTTGCAAACTCGAGCCAATGCTTCTTATGACGAGATTGAAGTCGCGGCTTCCTCACCTTTTTTCGGGCCATCATTCCAGACCTGTGTAATTCATGGGGCCCGGTGCTTGCATGGACGTCTGTGATCTCACTCTTATGAAGCCTACAAGCCGCCTCCACTGCTGTGGCTGTTGGGTTAGAACTGATAGACCTTGTGAGGAACCAACTTGTTGACTGATATTTTGCCTGGACGTCACCTCTTGGCTTTGGCATGAATGGATGGACTTCATTTCATATTCTTCCAGCTGTCAGGGCCTCACATGATGCAGTTTGGCAATTTTCTTGGCTGAGAGACGCTGTTGATGAGCTGGATGATACTGCTTCTCTTTTCTTGGGGAATCTTCTTCATGGCTGCTCGAACCAGTGACCTTTCACTTGGTAATCAGCCTAATAACCAGGGCTGTGGAGTCGGAGTCAGTGTCGTCATAAAAGGGACCGACTCCCAAAATATATAATAAGTTGGTCCAGTTAGTTCGATGCAGTGCAAAGAGCAAGAGGAATTTGGTCCGGCCGATGCTACTGCTCCCAATATCTTCAGCCTCATCACATTGATGACATGGAGCAGGCAAAGCGCTGCCACAGGGGAGAAGATCCCGACCCCAGAGCAAACAGATTTCAGTAAAATTTTTCACTTGTTTTCAAAGAAGTAGCAGAGATCAACCATTCATCAAAACTGACTGTGGCTGAGGCAATTCCTTTATACCCTGACATTGTTAGAGATGTTGCCCCTGTGGTCACCGCTTTGCCCCCAAGTTAGTGTAGAGAGGCCGTTCTCTAGCCTGGAAATAATGAGATCAGATGTGAGGTCATGTATGCAGGATCTGATGGGGGCAATACTATTTCTCAGAACAAATTCAGAGACTCCACAAATGTTCCTGCAGTGTTTTGCATATTTACCATTTTTTGGTGTTCTAAAGTCATATCCAATAAATATATTTTACACTGACAAGCAAAATGGTAACAATGTTTTAAACTTTTGAGACTGTGAGTTCCATATCTCTCCATCCACTACAGCTTTGTACATGAGGCTCCTGTAATTTTATATACAGTCATCTTACCTATCTACATAAATTTGACTTGCAAGTATTTAGCATCTGCTTAGTTCTCAGATTCTTTCCTGTAACTTCATTGTTACTGTTCTGCTCCTAAAAATCAAAATGTTAATTTGTATTATTTTGTTAGTATTTGGTAAATTCACCTTTTGGTTTTCAATACTACCTGAATCCTTCTGGACTCTGAATCAGATTCAAGCATGTCTTAACCAAAATCTGCTCCCAGGTCTCTTCTACACATTCCCAATGTTGGTGCAGACTGGACTTGGATACAAATACAGCTTTTTCTTCAACTCTACCCACAAGAATTCAAAACATTATTACTCTTTTGCTTGTCAGTGTCTGTTTTACCTAAATAGCTTGATTATTTGTATCATAAGGTGATAAACAGCCGGATGTTACCATTTTACTACAGTAAAGTTATCACTTAAACATGCGCCGTGTATGAGGGAGTCAGGAGTCGGAGGTTTGGGAAATTGAGGAGTCGGAGGTTTGGGAAATTGAGGAGTCGGGGCTTCGGCTTGCCGACTCCACAGCCCTGCTAATAACACACTGAGCTATTAGGGAATGTGAGAACAGGTTGTAATTTGTAGTAACAAGAAGAAAAAGATTGTCCCACCACCGGAGCAAAACAGTAACAATGCAGTTATATGACAAGAATCTGCAGAACTAAGCATATGCTAAATAGCTACAGGTCAAAGTTATGTATGAGATAGCCAAGATGATTGTCTATAAAATGATGGTAGTCTCATGTACAAAACTGTAGTGGATGGTGAGATATGGAGCCTGAAAGTCAAAAATTTAAAATATTGTTACCCTCTTGCTTGTCAGTGTAAGGGTATATTCACACGGCTTAAATTGCTGCGTATTTGGGCACGCATTTCGCGCTTTATATGCGGTGAAATGCACGCGCAATGACGGTAATTCATAGCTTTCATAGAGAGCTATGGATTACGTGATGTCTCCCCGCACTTACAATACGATCATATTGTACGTGCGGGGGGGGGGGTTTGAATTGACATGTCAATTGTTAGCGGCGATTATGCGCCGCTGACAATGCATGTCTATGGGGCCGGCACCCAGCCACCCCCTCCCCCCTGCTTTAGAATTACGCGCTGATCAGCACGTGGTTACAAAACACACGGTGTATTGCGGCACGTACTATACACGCCACAATAAGCCGTGTGAACATAACCTAAAATATATTTATTGGATACAACTTTAGAACACAAAAAACTTTAAAAAAAAAATTGTAGATATGAAAACGCTGCAGCAAGTGGGAAAAAACGGTTTTCAACAAAAACGTCCTAAATAACATTTGTGGAATCTATGAATTTGTTCTGAGAAATAGTATTGCCTCCATCAGATCCTTCAAAGATGATTTCAAAATTTCCAGGCTAGAGAACCGCCTCTCTACACTAACTTAGGTTGGGGGCAAAGCGGTGACCATTGGGGCAACATCTCTAACAATGTCAGGAAATAAAGGAATTGCCTCAGCCACAGTCAGTTCTAATGAACAGTTGAACTCTTCTACTTTGACCAGATTTCAGCAAAATTTTTACTTGCACTCAATCTGTTTGCTATGGGAACGGAAACTTTTCCCCTGCAGCAATGCTCTGCCTGCCACATGTCATCAAATGCTTTTCAGAACTAAACTCATCAGATGGTGCTAAAGATCTGGGAGCAATAGCACTGGCAAGACCCAATTCCTCTTGCTCTTGGCACCGGATTGAACTACATGGACCAATTTGTTATATATTTTGGGAGTCGGAGCATTTTATAACGACTCCAACTCCACAGCCCCGGTATATGATGACTTTACATGCTGTAGTCCCATAACACAGCCGCCGTGTAAACAGCTGTTGCACCTCCTGACCCCGCTGTATACCACTCAACATTGTGACACAGATACATAACGTCACAGAGGTGTCTGCCTGGTTCACATCTGCCTGGGATGTTTCATCAGGAGCCTTCATCACAGATTCCAGCAAAATTACAGACAAAATAGCGCAGCATGGAAATGAGACACAACTGAATACCCTACAGACCCCAGTATAGTCAATAGGGTCCTGCGGGTGCCGGTGGTGTCTGGCCCTTTACAATCAACGTGGCCACTATTTCCAGTTTTTCCTGCTCCTAAGGCATATCTACACTGACAGTGTGAAGTGCTGTCCAAAATCCGTTGGCCTTTTAACATCGCTCTACCACGGCTTTTGGTGCGGGCTTGCGCAAAAAAAACAGTCAGTTGTCAGATTTCCCGCCGGCTCAGTGCATTGACCGTAGGGGAAACCGACAGAAGATAGAACACGTTCTATAAATCGGTGGTTTCGAAATCCGACAGAAGAAAATCCATCCTGTGTAGACTACAGCTCGGATTTCCCATTGCAGTCTATGGACACTGGGTTTGCGGATTCGAAATACTGACTGTAAGGGTATTTTCACAGGGCGTTTTTCAGATCCGTTTTTCGTACCCAAAACAGATCTAACAATGTGCAGTGTGATTTGTATTGGTTTCAATGTAAAACACGCATCTCCGTTCAAAACGAGTGATCGCCGTTTCCCTGTTACTTTAAAGAAGCGCTTTTCGGATCAGTTTTAAGAATTGACATGTCAATGCTACTTGCGTTTTATGCTAGTGAAATCCCCATAGGAAACAATGGGGTACACTTTTGGAGCCCAAAAAACATATTTCTGGGTACGTTTTGGATGCGCTTTTAATACGAAAAGCGCATCTGAAAAACGCACTGGATTAAAATTTGAAGTGTAATACACTAAATCGGCCACTAGAGGTCTCATTTGATCTAGAAGAACTGTGAACTTTAGTAACCTAATGACCCAATAGAGGGAGCTAACAGCATTTTACATGTGTTTCAGAGGAAGCCCAGTAGAGGGAGCTAACAGCATTTTACAAGTGTGTTAAATCTTATAAATCACTTTTTATGTATATTGAATGATATAAAAGCAGTTTTTTAGTATAGATCAGGTGTTGATAGAAATTATAGTAGTTTTTAATAATAAATGTATTAATGTTTTAGATAAACTAATTATAGAATGTTGAGTGGTTTCAGTATAATACTAAAACCACTCAACATTCTATAATAAATAGTTTATCTAAAACATTAATAAATTATTAAAAACTACTATAATTTCTATCAACACCCGATCTATACTAAAAAACTGCTTTTATATCATTCAATATACATAAGTGATTTATAAGATTTAACACAGGTAAAATTCTGTTAGCTCCCCCTATTAGGCTTCCTCTTACACTACTACCTAACCACTTTCCACTCTAAGTGAAAATGTACGTCATTAGGTTACAAAAGTTCAAAAAGTATATAACGAAAAGCGGATCTGAAAAACGCATCCAAAAAAAGCAACTGCGTTTTTGGATACGTTTTTTGGATGCAATTTCTCTTCTGGTAAAAAAACGGATCCAAAACATTGTGTGAACATACCCTAATCCTGTGCTAAACTGGAAATAACAGTGTTGGTGTGGACCAAGCCAACACTTAGCACTGACCAAACCGGTAGCCGTACATAAAACACTGAACAAGGGATTGCGCATAGCAGTCTGTACGGAAAACAGCTTATTAATAAAGGTTAGCCAAAAACACAGGATTATGATGGGGTCACATTGTGATAATGCATACGTTGCAGATATTTGTTGGGGTACCATGAATTTGAGATTTGTTGGGGTACCGGCGCATAGGTTTATTTTATGGGACTCAATAGTGTGGAATACCACAGGAAATACGGTAACCCAACAAATATCTACAATCTATACATTATCCTAGGGTGAGCCCGCTGTAACTCTCAACCAACAACCACAATTAGGCTAGGTTTACACTACATCGGAAAAAAAAACAAAAAACGGCAAAAGTCCAGCGGTCCGATGTTTTTGTCACTTTTTGCGTTTTTCTCGTTCTTTTTGCCGTCGGCCCGTACAATTGAATAAATGGGAAGACGCTGAAAAACATGTTGTATAAGACGAATGGAGAACAACCAACCTGTGTAGACTGCGGGTGGTTTCTTCTACTAAAGTCTATGGGCTGCTGAACGATCGGATTTTCAGTGGTTTTAGGGCATGTTCACACGACGGGTTTGGCCGCGGTCAAACCTCGTCTCCCGACGCGGGTTTGCGGCACGGGCGCTGGGCGTGGCACAAGTTGGGCGTGGCTTGCAGCGAGGGTTTGCCCCCATGCAAATTAGTAGGCGGGGCAAGCCACGGCGACGCCCGCAGCAACATCGCGCTGAGGATTCCCTATCAGAATTCACAGGAGAGTTCTCAAACACACGCGGCAAGGCCGCGGCGTGTGAATATTAACGCGGTTTCCAACAGGAAACCATGTTAATAAACAAGGCGCGATTTGGCCGCGGAAACCGCGTCGGAACCCACAGCCATAACTGTGGCCAAATCCGTCGTGTGAACAGGGCCTTAGAATCCTTTTATTGTTGTGGAAACATAACCTTAGTGTGCGCTGGTAGCGTATGATCACACCGCGTGTTGGGTCTGTGTGAACAAACGCTTTTGGATGCGTGTTCGGGTCGGTCTAAACGGATCCAAACACGCATCTGACAATGTGCAGTGTGTTGTACACTGCTCGCAATGTAAAACACGCATCAGTGTTCACACGAGTGATCGCCAATACGGGTCTCATCGCGTCTTTCAGACCCGTTCTGGAACGGACATGTCATTTCTTGGTCTGAAAGACGCAGCAGGAGGCCTGTAATAAACTACAGGGTGCGATCCTGCTGCATCCAAACAAGCAGCTGCGTGATGGATATGATCGACGCTGCGTATGTGGATGCAATTTTCCTCAGTGTTGCTTTCTTTTCAGCGCTGAAAAGTCATAGACGTCTTCTTGAGGCAGATTCTGCGCTGAATCCTCTCCTCACATTGCAGCACATGGGAGGCTGAAACCCACAGTCACTGACCCCGCAACGGATCCTGAGGGGTTGAGCACCGCATACGAAAGTGAAGGCAGCAGCCCTGCAATTATGGCGGGTGTTTGGGAGTCTCACTGATCGGCGCGTACTCCCGCGATGTCGGGGGGGACTGTCATTACTGCTTATGTATGCATCGCAAATAAGTGACATGATACTTCCCTCCCCGCGCATACAATCGTATTGTACACCCAGGAAGAGGAGGCGGAATCCACAGTTCTCTACGACGCAAAATGTTCGCTGAAACGTGCCCATGTGAACGTAGCCTTACAGACCTCGCCGTCTCTGGACAGGGTGACTGATTGGCCGTAGTGGTCACACACCTCTACCTACATCACCGCAATGTCCACAGAAGCGGCAGCGGGGCTGGGGAAGGAGAGCATAAGGGTTTCTATTACATTATGGCCCGTAGCTGCTCCTTCATTTACTTATAGGCTGGCCAACCCCTCTCACTGCTCTAGTCACAGGTCCTGCCCTGTACACACAGTGCGGCATTTCCATGAGTATAACGCTACCTCCTGTGTAACCCGACCCAGCACCTGGGGGACTATAGACCCCAGCATGCGCCCCCGCAGCCTCTCACCTGTTGCTCGGCTTGCGGAGCTCTTTTCCCGCCTCCCGCCATGTCAGACTTTTGCCTGGTCGCGCCTGTTTTTCGTGACGTCATCAGCGCTGTCCGTCTCCGCGGGAGCGCGCACGCACTGGGCTTTGTACGCGCTCGCAGTGTCGCCGGCGGACATGTTGGTTGGGGCAGCGGGGCGGAGCAGGAGGGCTGTGTCACCAGTCTTGTCCGTGCTGTTTTTTGTTAGTATCGCGTTCAGCCAAGTTGGCAGAGCAGCCCTGCGGCTTTTGGCTGCCATTAGTGGTCATGGCGCCGATGACGTCAGCGTAGTGGGCTCGTCTCTGCCGCCAGAGGGCAGCGGAGTGAAGCGTATTGGTTGACGTTGACCAGTGCATTAGATAGCGCCATTAGTCCACACAGGAAGGTAGACGGACCACGCTATGCTCAGCTGGCCCAGGCCCCCGTGCAGGAGAGGCGTCTGTCCCCCCCATCCCTCCTGGAAATTATGGAGGAAAATAAAGGAACTGTGTATTGCTATTGGAATATGGCGCTGCCAGGCAACAGACTTAGTGACAGGCGGCACCAGGGCCGCCATCAGAAATTTCAGGGCCGCCATCAGAAATGTCATGGCCCCCCTTCCACTTCGCCCCCTGTTGACCCTGCCCCTGACAACCCCCTCACTCCAACCACCACCAACCACACACAGCGACCCCCTCCGCCCAACCCCATAAAATAAAAAGCAATTGCCCCCTTGTCTTTGGATTTATTTCTTGTTAAATTTTACAACATATAGTTTATCCATATTGTGTGCATCACAATACAACACAATGACCACCGCATCTCACCACTATAATGTTACTGACCAAACCAGTATACCCAGACCAATATAACATATAACTTTTAATAAATAATGATTATTAATAACACTAAACAAATTCCTACTCTACATAAACCCTACACACAATTTCCCTAAAGGTACTAAAACTGCCTATCAAAAATGGGGAAAACCGCCCCAATAGGTGTTCTACTCCAAGTAGTTTATTTTTGTATATATCTGTATACCCAGGTTTTGCTCATGTTATTATCTTTGGGTCTTTCTCTACACCCAGTTATCTGATTTTTTTTGTTTTTTTTTTTAACTGTAATTTTTATTAAAGGATTTTAAAGATAAATGACATGGACAGTATGACATACAAGATGGTGTTAACAATCGAATACAATGTGATGGTAAACTATAGCATGGTGCAGTAAGAATAAACGGTACTTTCCAGTCTGGACACAAGAATATGCATTTCTTTACAGAAAACCAAACGGAGGCTAATAGATATCATGATCCCGCTGCTGTCAAGAAGGATCTGTATGAGCATACAAAACAGAAGGATAAGGGGGGCAGTAAATAGGATCAGGGGGGGAGGACGAGCAGCAATAACTCGTACAGGGAGGGTGAGTCAGCTCGAGAACGTTTCATATGCCTGTGGTGCCTCTACCGCTCCAGAACACCAGGGATGACAATGACAAGCCCCCCATCGCTCCCGAGAACCAAGGCTAGGAGCTCTTGTGGTCCATATTAATAAAGGGCTTTTTTTTTTTTTTTAAATGAAGAAAGCGAAGTAGTTAGTGGTAACACCTCCGGTGTTCTAGGCCCATGAGAAGCCCAACAAAGACATCCCCGGGTGCTCTAGCCAGGTTTACTGTTAATCCTTTTCATTTTCCTCTAAATAATCTATGCATTAGTTAAGTGCTATCCTAGGTAGAAAACAAGTATGTAAATAAAATCGCATACCACTGTACCTAATGGATGTCTCTGCGTTGCGAATGCTACAATTTACAGGGAAATAATCATATAGACAGAACACATCCCCTATAGATTAGCTGTGGGAAATGGTAAAATTTTTTTTTCTTTGGGTGCAATCAAACCGGCGTTAAACATATTTAAAAAGTACCCGTTAAATGGGTAAAACAAACATCAAGAAAAATTTTGAGACATATACAAAAAAAGTACAGACTACAAGAGGGAATTCTACAGGGGATTTTTGGAGGTAGAGAGTGAGAGAAAAATCCCGGGTCAGGGCCCAGTTTACTTGCTGCCTTGGGGGCATGGAGATTATTTAAAGTAGTCCCAGGGTTTTCCAATAATTTCGAATTTATTATCCTGTCTTTAAAATAGAGCCTTGAGGTTTTCCCATTCCCGAATGTTTTTTCATTTGCTGATAATTGGTCCTTTGGGGGGGGTTCTTGACATTTCCCCAATGCTTGCTTATGGACTTTTGGGTTCCGTCAACAGATGCAGCAATAGGCGGATTGGGACGCGCAAAACCATCAGGAAAGATATTTAGTAGGTAGACCTCAGGGGCTGCGGGAATGGTGTTCCCCACAAACCTCTGGAAAAAAAGTTTGGATTTTCTCCAAAGGGTTTTATTTTAGGGAGTCCCAAAAAATATGGGCCAAAAGATCCTTGCGTCGCCCCTACACCTCCCCAAAATAAGTCAGAGACACTAGGGTAAAAATTTTCAAGAGTACGGGAGTATGGTACCAATGCATCAGCTTTTTGTTTTGGTTTTTTTTTGTAGGAAACAAGAGGAAGACTTGGCCCCCGGGGGGCCCAAAAGTTTGCCAGTGTCTATAGGGAGGGGCGTCCCCAAAAATAGCTTTCCCATTTTCTCATGAAAAGTGGGTGGGGGTTTTGGGGCAGGGTCGGTGTACCAAATTTGAATTTATGAAATCAGACCACTGTGGAAGAATTTGTTCGGCATATTTTCTCAAAGCTGGGGGGGACGATACGACTTGGAGGACAGAGCTCGTGTAAAAAAGGGCAACTGCAGAAGGATAGTAAGTGCGGGGGGTATTTAAAATTTTTTCCCCGTAGGTTTTTCAAAAGGCAGGATCTCTGGGGTCCGTAGTCCCAAAAATCCGCCAGTTTAAAAGTTGACTATCAAACCATTTTTCATGGGGGGAATTTTGCAGGTATCGGGGATCAGGGGGTTGGAAAAGAACAAATGCATGGTGGTATTGCGAAGTGGGTTTAAAATTTTTCTTATGAAAAAGTTTTCCACCCCTTCCACGTCAGAGCCTTTGGGCCCAGCAATGCTTGCAATCGGTTGTGCTTTGTAGACCACAGGAGCGAGTTAGGAGGGATCGGCAAACCCCACAACTTCCCCAACTCTGTCCATCTGGAGTAGTGTATAGCGATAAACCAAGCAGGGATTCGTCGCAACTGCGTCCCAGAAATTTTTTTTGTATGTCGGGTAAGAGAGCCCCCCCGATTTTTGGGGGCCAGCAAAAACTGATTTTTTAAATAGGGTTCTGCCCCCGGGCCCCATACGAAAGCATAAAGGCGGCCTGCAGAGTTTTAAGTCCCGAGGGGGGTCGGCACACAAAGTCTCAAACAGGTACATCAGCTTTGGGGAGAGCTCCCTTTTTTGCTGCTTCTGCCTAAGAGTGATTTTTGGGTAGGGCATGCCTTTTCAGTATCGGTGCACCTCCAAAAATTGTCAGGATGTTATGTGAAACAGCTGGCGAAATTGGGGAGTCAATTTACCCCGGGTTTTTTAAGGACTCTGTTTCCAATTAAAACAAAATTTCGATCTTTTTAAGACCAAGGGGCGGGGGGAATGTTTAAGGGTAAAGCCTCTGCTTGACGATTTCATTTTGTAGCCCGAAGGGGGCCGAAATGGCGCAAGAGTTTTTGAAAATTTGGGTTTGGGGTATGTAATTTTGGTTAGAGCGGGATGTCGTCCGCGTAAAGGGAACTTTGAAATCCTGCCCGGGACTCGGATCCCCGTGTATTGGGGTTATTTCGTAGGGCCGCACCCAATGTTCGATCACAGGCAAAGACAGGGGGGATAAGGGACGCCCTCCTGTGCCATTTTTAAGCTTGATCAGGGGGGAATCGCTTTTTTTGTGGGGGAGCAAATACTGCGAGGGGCAAGAGTACAGCATCCAATAGCTTGCATAAATGGGCCCTCGAAAGCCGTATACCTTTCATACTTCGGACATAAATTCCCATTTTACATCGAACCCCTTTTTTCCCCGGGTCCAACGAGCATAAACCCGGCCCCCTGCCTCCTATCGCTATCTCTTTAGGTCTATCGCCCGCCTAGTTTATCGCCCTTCCTACCTGTAAAAAAACCCCATCTGTCTTTTTAAATTTAAAATCCCGGCAACAGTTTTATAGACGTTTGGGCCAAAATTTTAGCAATATTTTCATGTCAGCTTTTAGAAGGGCGATAGGCCATAATAAAGAACAATCTGATGGTCTCTTTTGCTTGGGGATAAGGGTTTATAAAGGGAGTGAAGCATGGAGGGGGAAATTTGGGTCACCCTTCAGGAATGAATTTAAAATATTTCCCCCAAAAATCTTCTAATTTGTGGGGAAAAAGCTGGAAGTATAGGTACGTAAATCGTTGGACCTGGGATTTTTTGGAGGGAAAAATTCTTGGGGGTTTCCCTAATCTCCTCTATTGTGATCGGGGCGTTGGAGAGGCGGGGTCTGTCTGGGATAGGGGGGAGGTTGCAGGATGATAAAAATTCATGCAGGCTTTCGAATTTATGAAAGAAAATTTGGGTTGAGACCCCGGAAGGTTGAGAGGGCAAGTAAGAGTGGAAGATCTGTCGATCTCCTTCGGATCGTAGACGATCAACCATACTTTTCCCTCAAGGAGTAGGGGGTTCTTTGTTGAGGCCTCCTCTCAGATCTTACGAGCAGGGTATGTGCCTTATTAGCCGGAAATAGATCTTTTCTGTTACACCAACAGTTTTTCGGTTTCTGGATACTTCCAACTCCTCATCTTACTCGGAGCCTAAAAACCCTCGAAGTCTGTGCCGGGTCGGGGCGCTGCAGAGAGGCCCGGAGTTTTAAAGATGTCCGAAGCAGAGACATTTGCGGGGTTGGTTTTTCTTAAAGGGAAAACCCAAGGCGTCAGTGCCCCGGGGATCACCGCTTGTGTCCCTCCTAAAGTGTACCCGGTGAGGTCACCGACCCATTTTCATTTGGGAATAGTCTTTTAAGGGCCCTTTGCCGCAGTTCTTCTCTGGCGGGGGTGCTTAAAAAGGGGATTCATTAGACCCCGTGCATTTTTTTGTGCGATTTTCCCCGATTTTAGGAAGCGTCAGGGAACCCTAGTCCGACCAGGTTTTGGGGTTGTTTTAAACCCGTACCTAGCCGCGCAATACGGGGATGTTCCCCCAAAGAAGTAATAAACGCGAGTGGAGCCGTATGGGTGGAATAGAAAGGTATGTCCGCTCTTTTTGGATTGCTATCGCCACAGGTCATACAGACCCGAATTCCGATGCATGCCCGGAACTCCCTCGCTAAGGCATAAGGATGGGTGAGAGCTTTCCCCCTCAGTAACAACTTTTCCATTTTCTCCGAGAAGAACATTTTTAATTCCGCCAACAGGAGTGGGCCCCTGAAAAAATTTGGGCCCAAAAAAATTTGCCAAAATTTTTTGTTCAAAAATTAACCTGGAGGTGTTTGGGGCATAAATGTTACAGACCAAAAATGCGTCCCCTTCAATAGGCCCTTTTAACATTACATAACACCCGGGGGGGCCCAAAAAATTGAACCCAAATTTGGAATGGACATTGCTAAAAAGCAAAATAGCGACCCCTTTTTTTCCTGTCATGTGAGGCCGGGAAGGTTTCTCATACGGGTTTTTTGGCAAAATTAAAAAATTGCTATTTTTGTTAAAATGGGTTTCTTGTAAAAAATACATATGTGCTTTTGAACCGTTAAGATCAGTCAAAAGTAGTCTCCGTTTTACATTTGAATTCAATCCCTTGACTTTCAATGAATAATTTCGCCATTGGATAGAGTGGGAGAGACAATTCCACTTACCAGGTCAGCAAAATTCGACGCAAGGGAGTCCGCCAAAAAGCGTGTAGTCCTCTAGCAGCGGGGACAAGGGAGGGGAAAAGACAAGGACCGACATTGACACGCCAAAAAAATTTAAAAAAGCATTGGAAAAATCCGCCTCAAGTGAGGCTGTTACTAAGTCGCCTTAGAGAGGCAAAAAGAAAAGTGCCCACCAAAAAAAACCCCCCTCAAAAACGGGGAGGAATGGAGGGGGAACTACGAGCCCCCCTGATAACGAGGGTTGGAAGCTCAGGGGTAATTCCTGGGTTCAATTCCAGACAGCTAAAGGGAGAAACTTGTGGAAACCCCTAAACCCGGGGTCGCAGACACGCTACCTTTTGCATAAGGGTCGACAACAAGTAGGGGAGGGGATATAGAGTTTTAGACCCCAAAAAGTGTTGGATTGGGGGGGATATAAGACAAAATTTTGCGAGAGTAACCTGGCCAATAATACCCCGGGGGTAGAGAAAAGGCGTTAGTGCGCCCAACCCTAGATGACAACCTGGCAGGGGGGTTGTGGGTGGGGGGGAAGGGACGGAAAGAGAAGGGGGGGGGGAAGAGGTGGGAGGAGGGAAAAAAAGAGAAAGGTTTTAGGGAGGGGTTGCCAGTCTTCTTTCAAGTCATCCTTAATACCGTGGCGGCGGGGGGTAAAGCTTCCAGTCCATCCGGGGGTCCTCAAGTTGGGGGGATGGAGGTGAGGGGGAGGGGATCCGCCCAAAGATCTTTAGGTGGCGATGTCTCCTCTTGCTTTGTGCTTGGGGCCCCGATTGGGGGCGGAGATTTTTGGGGGACCGCAATGTCCCAATCCTTTTAAACAGGGGGCGAATATTCAGAAATGGCAAAAGCTTTCAAGGCCCCAATGTCCGGAAATTGCGGATTTTTCCATTCTTGGGGGGCAAAAAGGGGAAAAGGGGCCCCCATCTATAGGCAATGCCCTGGTCCCTTTTGCAGGGCAAGCAGTGGGCGAAGATGTCGTCTTTGCAGGGTGATCCAGGACAGATCTGGGTAGAGCGGGCTTGGGCCCCGCAAAAATCCCAAATTTTTTTTTGCTTCCCATTGCCCCCCCCCCCATGATCCTTTTTCCAGTAAAATCTGCACACAGCAATTATGTCCCTTGGGTTTGAGCGCGACTTGGGGCGCAGCGCTCTATCAGACGGGCCCCAAATTTATGGTGAAGAAGCGGGAGTCCCAGGGGGGTTATTAAAGATGGCTTCAAGGGACGACTTGAAGGGTTTTCCTCTCTTCTGGTTTTCCCGGCACCCCCCGCACCCGTATGTTTGCGGCGTCCCTTTGTCTAAGTCTTCCAGGGGTTTCGGTATTTCGAAGCAGGGGGAGCGTGGGAGGCACACATTGCTCCAGGGGAGAGGGAACGCGGTATCGGGCATGGCCTTGGGTTTCTAAGGAGTAACCCTTTCAGCCACTTGAGTGAGGTCTGGCGCATTTGGCAATTTCTGATCTACAATTTTCCTTTTAACTTTTGCCCCTAGGCGCGAAAAATCGGGTCTTGTAGGGGATAGTTTCAAAGTAAGTGCGCCATTCCCGTTGGGTCAACTGGGGGCTGCGGGGAGGGGAGGGGGCCTCGCCGTCTGAGGAAAAGAGGGGTCCCTGTGCACTCAGGGGGCCTCTGCATCTCTGCTCAGTGTCCCACTTGGTGTTTCTTGAAATCTGTCCGGCTGCCCCCCTTGGGACAGGAGTCCCGGGCCTTCTTAGGGCCTGCGTTTGCCCCCGGCTTTGGGGGCATTTTTTTAGGGTCGCCAAGGCTGTGAGCGTCAATCCCTCTGGTTTTTTTGGGCTGAGTCAGGTCCCCACAGGAGGCTCTTGGTCTTAACAGGGGGGGCAGGGTAGGTTATAGAACCCAGGGGGTCAGGGGAGAGACTGAAGCCCGTGGAGCATGTGAGTCTCCGGGGCTGCGGGTTAACAGGGGTGCCCGGTTTGTGGGTTCAGCAGGTGGTCAGGGGAAGGGAGACGCCGTGGAAGGCAGGGGGGAGTTCCGTGCTGCCGGGGGTTTTTCAGGGCCTCCCTTGTGGTTCAGCAGGTGGTCAGGGAGAGACTGAGACCCGTGGAAAACAAAGGTGACTTCCGGTGCTGCCCGGGGGTTTAACAGGGCTGCGAGAGACTGAGACGCCGTGGGGGCGGTAGGTCTCTCCGGTTACAGGGGGTTAACAGGAATGCCAGGGTGTGGTTGCGGGAGGCCCCCCGGCCAGGCAGGGTCCTGACCCTGAAAAAAGCTGTGAGAGTAGGGAGGGGGCCGTCTTCTCGCAGGAAATTCGGAGGGGGGTCGCTCCACCCACCGGGTCTTGACGTCTTAGAGGGCTTAGAGTCGCAGAGGGCTCAGTGATAAACGCCGGCTGCGCTCCGTTGGTATGGATGCAGCACTTCCGGCCGCTTGAAAAGGGAAGATGGCGCCTGCCGCGTGTCAGGTTTAGGGTCCCGGCCCTGGAGTGCTAGAAAAATACTCCGCAATCCCCTTACTGGACCGGGGTGAAGGGAGACAAGAGCCTTCTGTGAATGTTCGCCGTCGCTTTGGTGCCAGGATGGTGCTGGATTCTCCCCCGAGAAAGGGAGTGATGCTGTGGGCTCCTCACTAAGCGTCTATCTCCCTGGGCTTCCGGTTTTGCCCCCTCCAGTTATCTGTTAAAAGACATCAGCCAAAAGTTTTGAGAATGACACAGAAAATTATATTTTCACATGATCTGTTGCCCTCTGGTTTTTATGTGTGTTTGTCAATTTTTTTTCACAACAAAATACAAATGCAATATATTTTGATTAACAAAGTTTATTTACATTAGAATGAGTTAAAGCAGCAAGTCAATATTTGCAGTGTTTACCCTTCTTCTTAGGACCTCTGCAAATTCCCCTGGGATGTTTTCAATAACTTCGGCCAATTTCCCGAGAACAGCCATTTTGCACAATCAAAGCTTGCATTTTGTCACAATTTGTTGGTTTTGTTTTTCCACCGTCCTTGTTTTATTGACCACAATTTTCAATGGGATTAAGATCTGGGGGGGGGTTTCCCAGAAAGGACCCAAAAACTCTATGTTTTTGTTTCCCCGAGCCATTTAGTAAAACCTTTGCTTTTTTTTTTTTTGGCAAGGGCTTTCCCCTTGGAAAAAACATTGTTGCACCAAACCTCTTGGGGGGTTTGGGGGAAAGTTTCTCTTGGGGGACATTTTTGGTGCCATTCTTTATTCATGGATGTGTTTTTTGGAAAAAAATGTTGGGCGATTCCCTTGGGGTGAAACAACCCCCCCCATGAATGGTTTCGGGGGTTTACAGTTGGCATTTTGGGCAAGATGGTGGAAACGCTCCCTTGTCTCTCCAACAAGTGTTTTTCCCGTGTTTCCAAACATTTGGAAAGGGGATTTTCAAAAAATGACTTTACCCCCCGTCCTCAGCATCCACCCCCTGACCTTTGGCAGAATATCTTTTGGTTTCCCCGATTTTTTTTTCTGAGAGAAGGCTTCTTTTCTGCCCTCCCTTGACACCAGGCCCTTTCTCCATGAGTCTCTGCCTCACAGTGCTTTAGATGCACTCACACCTGCCCCGCTGCCTTCCTAGCAAGCTCTGCACTGCTGGGAGCCCCATTCTGAAGCTGAAACACTTTTTAAAAAGACGGTCCTGGCGTTCTGGTCTTTCTGGGCCCCTGGAGCCTTTTTGGCAACAATGGAACTCTTCCTTGAAATTTCCCTTTATGATGCATGATTGTTGACTGGGTGCAAACTTTTTAGTGCATACTCTTCCCTTTAGGCCGTTTTGGCGTGCAATGATGACTGCCATGTTTCTTTAGAGATAACCCTGGTTAAAAGAAGAGAAACAATGATCCAAGCACCAGCCTCCTTTTAAAGTGTCCAGTGGTGTGATTCTTACTTAATCATGACAGATTGATCAGCTCTGTCCTCATCAACACCCACACATGTGTTAATGGAGCAATCACTGAAACGATGTTTACTGGTCCTTTTAAGGCAGGCCTGCAATGAAGTTGAAATGTGTTACAGTTACATATAGGTCCTCACAGGTGACGTCTTGTCTGAGGAGTCGTTCACTTTCCCTTCTTTCCCATCCGGTCCAGACCGCAATGAGGACTTCTCCTGGCCACGACTCGTCCCTGAAGAATTCACAAACACCTGAGACTCCTCACTTTAACCCTAAAACGCATATTGGGGGCCTTTTAGTCCCCGATGCTTACATTTTTGCTATTATCTGCAAAATTACTTTAGTTAGAATTTTGAAACTCCAGGTATTCCTCAAGTATGTCATTGTTGATAATATCCAGTTGTTCATATAATTTTTTTTCATAGGCATTAGGGTGTAACAATGCTTGTTTGGGTGAAAACTACTTTCTGTACGAATTGGGGGCCTTTTAGGCCCCCGCTGTTTTTTATCATGTTTTCAGAAGTTTTTTGGGGTCTCAAGTTTACTTTATTTGTACTCAGTAATGCTGGTGGAGGGGCCAGGGTGTGGATAATAACATGTGAGGATGTCATGTGATTTTTGGAGGGAGTGATAGGCCATGACACACCTCAGGTCCTTGAACAAGTTATGAGCTGTGTATATAGAGTACTGAGGACAGGATACACTGTGGCTAATTGCTGAAGGACCTGTGATAAGATAAGCTGTTGAGAGGAAATCTGTTTTCATTTTTCTAACATCTAGTCAGCAATGGCACGTCTTCCTCCAAGTGTCTGACTGACCAAGAGATTGAAGCGATTATGTTTCAAAGGGGATGATGAAAGTGAACTATCTTTGTCTGAGAAGATATCTGCCACCAGCTAATAAAAACATCCTCATCCAGTGATTCTTCTGATGATGAAGAAGTGAATCTAGTGGATCCTCAAGAAGTGATAAGTAGAACATCTAAAACAAATGTTTTTTGGGAGAGTAATCCTACATTTGTTGGACGTACTCCAATACACAATATTGTGAGACAGGCTCAAGGAGCTGTGGGAAGTCCCAGTTACTTTACCCCTAAAGATGTATTCTGTACTTATTTTTCTGACAATATTGCAGAAGAGGTCCTATTATGTTCAAACCTAGAAGGAAGACGTATCGCTTCTGCAAAAAATAAGTCCTGGAAAAATATCTCAAAAGAGGAACTTTATGCATATATTGGACTTTTTCTGCTGGCAGGGAGTCAAAAATCGTATGATGTCGCAATACGAGAATTATTTCTGGACCCACTTTCTGATCCACACTATAAGGCGACAATGTCAGTGGGCAGATAAAGAGGAAATTAGAAAGAATCATTCGCTTTGATAAGCGAACTCGTGCAGCAAGGTTTTGAAACAGACAAATTAGCCCCTATCAGTTATATCTGGAACATATTTATCAAAAAATTGCACAAAACTTTACAATCCTAGTAAATAATGTTACTGTAGATGAGCAACTTGTACCGTTCAGGGACGCTGCAAATTCATACAATACATGCCCAGCAAGCCACCAAGTACGGAAAAAAAAATCTTCTGGATGTGTGATTCTGCAAATTATTATGGCAAAATGGCGTAATCTACTTTTGGCAAAGAGGTTGGTGCACCAGTACAGAAGGATCTGGGGTCTGAAATAGGTCAAAACTCTTGCTGTTCCAATATTCAATTCAGGTAGAAACATCACCATGGACAATTATTTTTCACCAATGTTGAACTAGGCAATTTTCTGCTTGCAAAAGCTATTACACTTGTTGGTACTATAAAGCAAAAACAGAAAGAGAAATTCCAGCAGCACTCAACACAATCGTCAGTAAGCACTTTATGAGAGTGTCTTTTGGATTCAATAAAAAGCGACCTTTGGTATCTTACAAGGCGAAGAAGGAGAAATCTGTAATTTTACTCAGTACCATACATCACGATTGCAGTGTTGACAGCAATAACCAAAAATTGAAACCAGAAATCATCCTGCATTATAGGTAGATAGAAAGTGGGCCCACGTAGTTGGGTAGATAGATAGTGGGCCTCCGTAGTTGGGTAGATAGTTAGTGGGACCGCATAGTTGGGTAGATAGTGGGCCCCCGTAGTTGGGTAGATAGATAGTGGGCCCCCGTAGTTAGGTAGATAGATAGTGGGTCCCCGTAGTTCGGTAGATAGATAGTGGGCGCCGTAGTTAGGTAGATAGAAAGTGGGCCCCCTTAGTTGGGTAGATAGATTGTGGGCCCCCGTAGTTGGGTAGATAGTGGGCCCCCGTGGTTAGGTAGATAGATAGTGGGCATCCATTCCGTAGGTAGTGGGCCCCCATAGTTAGGTAGATAGTGGGCCCCCCGGAGTTAGGTAGATAGAAAGTGGGCCCCCTTAGTTGGGTAGATAGATAGTGGGCCCCCATAGTTGGGTAGATAGATAGTGGGCCCCCATAGTTGGGTAGATAGATAGTGGGCCCCCGTAGTTGGGTAGATAGATAGTGGGCCCCCGTAGTTGAGTAGATAGATAGTGGGCCCCCTTGGTTGGGTAGATAGTGGGCCCCGTAGTTGGGTAGATAGATAGTGGGCCCACGTAGTTAGGTAGATAGATAGTGGGCCCCCATAGTTAGGTAGATAGATAGTGGGCATCCGTTCCGTAGGTAGTGGGCCCCCATAGTTAGGTAGATAGTGGGCCCCCCGTAGTTAGGTAGATAGATAGTGGGCCCCCGTAGTTAGGTAGATAGATAGTGGGCCCCCGTAGTTAGGTAGATAGTTAGTGGGCATCCGTTCCGTAGGTAGTGGGCCCCCATAGTTAGGTAGATAGTGGGCCCCCCGTAGTTAGGTAGATAGATAGTGGGCCCCCGTGGTTAGGTAGATAGATAGTGGGCCCCCGTAGTTAGGTAGATAGATAGTGGGCCCCCATAGTTAGGTAGATAGTGGGCCCCCCCGTAGTTAGGTAGATAGAAAGTGGGCCCCGTTAGTTGGGTAGGTAGATAGTGGGCCCCTGTAGTTAGGTAGATAGTGGGCCCATGTAGTTCGGTAGATAGATAGTGGGCCCCTGTAGTTAGGTAGATATAAAGTGGGCCCCTGTAGTTAGGTAGATAGTGGGCCCCTGTAGTTAGGTAGATAGATAGTGGGAGGAGAACCTGAATGGGGCCCCACTCAAGTTTCCCTACCTTCCCCTTCTTGCCCTCAGCCTAGTGCGGCCCCACAGGTCAGGTGTGAGGGGACTGGAGTGGGGCCCCACAGGTCAGGTGTGAGGGGACTGGAGTGGGGCCCACCGGTCAGGTGTGAGGGGACTGGAGTGGGGCCCAAAGGTCAGGTGTGAGGAGACCGGAGTGGGGCCCACAGGTCAGGGTGAGGGGACTGGCGTGGGGCCCCCCTGGTCAGGTGTGAGGGGACTGGAGTGGGGCCCCACAGGTCAGGTGTGAGGGGACTGGAGTGGGGCCCCACAGGTCAGGTGTGAGGGGACTGGAGTGGGGCCCCACAGGTAGGTGTGAGGGGACTGGAGGGGGGGGGCCCACAGGTCAGGTTGAGGGGGCTGGAGGGGGGGGCCCAAGGTCAGGTGGGGAGGGGACTGGAGTGGGGGCCCCCAAAGGTGGGTGTAGGGGGACTGGAGGGGGAGCCCACAGGTCGGGTGGGGGGTACGGGATGGGGGCCCCAAAAGTCAGGTGTGAGGGGACTGGAGTGGGGGCCCAAAGGGTCAGGGTGGGGGACTGGATGGGGCCACAGGTATCAGGGGCCTGGCATCATTGTAAAATTGGGCCCCTGTGATTCACAGCTGCTGCATAGCTTTACAAGATAGCACTTACTTCCAATCCTTGCGCAGCCTGTGTTTTTTTAGCACCCCCTCCTTCTCTCGTGTTTTCCCCCTCCCCTCTACCCTTCTACTCGGGTTTCCTCGGGGCAGGCCCTCATGTATGATTTGGTCCATGTCCCCAGAAACCCAAGGGGGAGGAGGTGGCTGCTTGTTTCCCTGCTGCGCGCGAGGAGAGGAAGTCATGAAACGATTTGTTAAAACTGTAGGGGACGTGGACTCGCAGGGGGGCCCCCCTCCTCCCCCCCCTGACAGTACAATACACACGTAGCTATATCAAAGAACAACCTCCTGCCTTTTGTCCAATTGCTGGAAGCAAGGGGGGGGCGTACCTGTGGCGGAGGGGGCCCCCCCCCTTGCTTCACAGATTCCCGGGCCCCTTACCCTTGTGCCTGTACCCCCCAAATGGTGGCCCTGTGTGGCACCGTCCTTGCCATGCACTTCTATGGAAGCCCGGTGATATTCTGGAGCCCCCATAGCGAGTGGAGCAGACAGCCGCAAGCATCGCCCTACTCATTCACATCTATGGGAGCTCTGGTTATATTCTGGATCTCCCATAGAGAGTGGAGCAGACAGCCACAAGCATTGCCCTCCTCATTCACTTTTATAGGAGCTCCCGTATATAGTGTGTGCATCCGGTGATATTCTGGAGGCCCCATAGAGAGTGGGCGGACGCCCAACATTGCCCTCCTCTTAAACTTTATGGGACCCCCCAAAAATAGGGTGACCCCCGGTTTATATTCTGGAGCCCCCATAGAGAGTGGAGCGGACAGCCGCAAGCATCACCCTCCTCATTCATATGCACGGTCGGCTGAGAGCGACCCCCATGGTAAAACTCCCGTAAAGGGAATGTGTCATCAAAAAATGGCTTCTTGTTTAACTCACGTTTTTATGTTAAACACATTTTAATAATTTTTTAAAAATTTTTCCTGCAGTTTTCACTGCCACTAGGCCTAATAATAGTCTGACACTTCCTGTTCTGTAAAGAAAGATTTTCAGTAGTCTCCTCATTATCAGCACAGGCTGAAAGGGGAAAAACCCAAATTGGAAGTCACGGACCCAGCCACAATAGGAGATGAAAACAGCTCCCCCCCCCCTCCCTGAACCTGATTTCTTCCAGGTCACAGAGAATTTTGAAAACCCTCCTATAAAAGTCAAGGGAAAGTAGTCAGCCCACAGGCTCCTATGTGCTGAATGCTGTAAAGTATCTCTTGACTGCTGTTAAAGCATGAAGCAGAATGTCTTCCACACAATCATTGTAGAAGAAAATTTAGAATCTACAATCAAAAAAAAAATGGTAAAAAGAAAAAAATATGGACCCGTGGGGGTTTGGGTTTTTAAAAATTAAAAAAAAATTGGGGAAAAGATTCCCCTTTTAAACCCCTCAGGACGCCGCATTTTTTAGGTTTGGATTTTTCCCCTCCCCCCCCCTTCCAGGGGCCCCTAAAATTTTTTTTCTGCCTTTTATCTTTTGAGGCTTTCCTTTTTTTTTGTTCCCGTTACCGCCTCATATAATTTTACTGGGAAAAACCCAAACCAAGTTGAACGTGGGGGTGGAGGGGAGTTGTTTTGGGAGAAATGTCCCCTAATTTATTGGGCCCGGTTTCCCGGGAAATTTGCGATATAATTTTTTTTGCCCTTTGGGGTAATGTTTTTTGTTCTTTTAATTTTTCCCAAAAACCCAAAAACCTTTTTTTTTTTTGTCTGGAGATCCCGAGTGAAGACTTTTTTTTACAAACTAAATTGAAGTTTTGATTTGTAACGCTTTGGGATACAAGCAAACTTTTGAGAACTTTTCTAATTTTGGGGGGGGGGAAGGGAACATGATTTAAAAAAAAACACGTTTTTAGCACTGGTTTTACTGTAAAGGGGGAGGGGGGGGGGGGTTTTGAGCAAGAGTGAGGAAGCAGGGAGTGTCTTCAAATTTTTCGAAATAATTCATTACAAACCCGGGGGGAAATTTTCTATACAGGGAGAAAGCCTCTCACTTTCACCCTTTTTTCCCAGGGGCCCCCGCAAGGGTCCTTTTTTGTTCCCCCTTTATCATATAAAAGTGGCCCGAAAGCTCCTGTTTAGTGGGCCTGGTCCCTGTCTAATGGGGAAAATGTCGGGAAATAAGGGGGGGATTGAGCAAGTGTAGCTTTTTACAGGGTTCACTTTTTTTTAATCACATATATTTTTGAAAAGTAAAAAATAACCCCTTTTTGGGGGATCCCCAAATACATCGTGGCAAAACCCCTTTAGGTCATGCCCGTTACTGCATATTTCAAGGGTGGAAAACCTCACTATAGATATCACCTTCCCTACTGCTTTCCAACAAAACCCAAATTTACCAAGACCAATTTTTACCAAAAACGCTGCTAAATAGGAAGCTGATTATTTCCCCCCAGAAACAAACTACAAATTACCACCCAAAAAGTGATTTAATAAAAACCAATAAATATTATGAAACATATCAAAGCCAATTTGTAAACCCCCATTTTTG